>UELU01074082.1:0-11876 GCA_900490025.1 Megastigmus dorsalis | reverse complement strand
GGGGGGGGGGGGGGGGGGGGGGGGTGAGCGTGCTCATATATTCACCTCCGCTGCTGCGGGCTATTGCCGATGCATTCTTGGAAGGAATGGTCGCTGTGTTTCTCAACATCATGCTGGGGAGGACAATGGCTTACCAAGACTGGTGGTGCGGCTGTAGCTACCACGTGACTGCAGCGGGGGTCTGCTGGTGGGGTGAAAGAGAGGGGATTGAGAGCGGGCTCTCTCAATGTGAATTCTCTCAGAGCTCACATTGGGCAAGTCCGTCAATTTCTCAGCAATAATTCGTCCTACCGCAGTCGCCGAGTCGTGGCTTGGCCCAGTCGTCGATGATAGACTCATTCAGATCGATAGGTTTAGTGTTTTGCGACAAGATCGAAACGTAAATGGTGGCGGTGTCTCCCTGTATATCCGTAATGATTACAAGGTTAAAGTTCTTGGAAAATCCAGCAGCGCAGGACCTGGTATTCCTGAATTTATTTTTTGTGAGATTTAGAAGGGCAACAGGCCACCAGTCCTTGTGGGCGCCCACCTAAAACATCTTTTACTAGTGATCCTGATTTCCTCAGTACTCTGAGAGACCTTAATGGTAACTGAAGACACAAGATGATTATGGGAGATCTGAATACAGATCTGTTATCTAATACTGGTAATTTAGAGTTCGTTCAGCGATTAGCTAACGAACTCTCAGTTAAGATCATCCAGTACGGCCCGACGCATCGCACCGATACATGTCGTACATGGATTGACGTAATGCTTGTAGACGATAACGATACGGTACTCGACTGTGGAAATAGCCTGGCGCCTTTTCGTAGCAGGCACAATATCATTGACGCTATCATTGATATTCATGTTGTATCTCCTCCTAAAGAGACTTTCAGCTTTCAAAGCTACAGTAAGATAAACCCGACTGAGCTCAATGTGTTATTGTATGGCTGTGATTGATCGACTTTTTCCACAATTAACTTAGAGCCTGACTTCGACATTAATATCTAAAAAAACTCAATTGATTATCTGCTTCAACTTCTCTTGTAAATTTAATTCTAACATAGACCGAATTAAATACCGCCACCATTTTGTTCACAAAACATTCAGGTACGATTACGAAAATGACATCAACATATTTTTTAAAAATGATTCAAAAACCAACATAGACAAAACAATATCTATCAATTTTTCCATTAATGAATTAGCTATAACAGATGATAAAGGCGATCCCATTTGACAACCATATCTTTGTTCATAGAAAATATTATAAAAAGAAAAAATTGTATTTTTAAAAATTAAATTAAGTGCCTTAAATTCTTCTTGGATTAAAATAGTATGTAATCTAATTTCTGACTATTAATCATGTATAGTTCCATTTAATAATTCTAAAGGTACATTTGTAAACAAAGAAACTACATCCAATGATGTAATTTCTTTCTTATGGTCATTCGGAACAATAATATCTTTCATTATATCACAAAAGCTCCCACTATCATTAATATAAGAATTTATTTTACCACCTATCGAACCTAAAATATTGGATAAAAATCTAGCAAGTTTATACGTAGACAAATTTATCGATGATATTATTAAGGGGATATATAACTTTATTGGCAAAAAAGAAACGGGTTTTTTGAAGACGGCTTTATTTATCTTTATAATATATTTTTAGATTATAATATATTTCGAGAAGTTACAGTAATTTTTTCATGTAAAAATATCGAAAAACAAGTGAGCTGTGGCCGATCTCCGAGAGGTCCAAAAAAATGAGTAAAGCAGCGTAAGTCTGGATCATCTGAAAGCAAAAAACCGAATGGTTTTCATTTATGCTGGGATTGAACGTAACTAAATCTAAAAATATTGATTTTTCACAAAATATTGGACTTTTGAAGTCAATAGTCATTTTTTTGCCAAAAACGCTGCTTTGTTGGGTATAAAAAAAAGTTTTGTCGAAAAAGAAAACGATCGTTCAATTCCACAAATTTTATATCTATAATAAGTGGTTAAAATTTTAAAAGGAGCTATGAAGCCGTTTTTGAGATTCTTTACTCACCGTCTTCGAAAACGTTATTTCGAGAAAAATGCTTAAAGTTAAAAAAGTGTAAAAAGAACATGCATATCGTCTTTAAATCTATACTTACACAGTGTCATCGATCCTATGACCATATAAACTGGCTTCTGCCTGCTCTGAAGCCTCGGCAGCATGGTTTTTTTCCAGTCGTCGAGCCTTTCTTGCCTCCTTCGTACTTTGTAGAGCACGTTGATCTGCTCGTTTAATCCCGTTATTGTCCTCATCAATGGCACATTTATGAGCGTTGGGTCCAAGTTGCACTCCTAAAGGATTGAATACACCTAATACACCATATTCACCTTCGTAGAATGCGCAGGTAGCAATGTATGTCCCAATTCCAACGGCTACCGGGTTGGCAGGTAAATTCTTCGGGACGATTTTCCAAACGCTCTGATTAAAACTTTCATTGTTGTTTTGAGTAAAGCCTCCAGTACATCTTTGTAGCAATTCATCTATCGTCAAATCTTCATAAATTGGTTTTATTGCATTCAAAACTTCAGTAGGTAATGGTTTGTAATCTTGCACATACGAGTTTAGCTTCTTTTCCGCCTTCGCCTTCTGATATGAGCACGATGAGTTTTTGCCTTTAGGACACTTGCTGTGACACGGCTTTTGATCCGTTGAACTATAATGATAAAATGTAGCCCAGATATCATTCTTCATACCTTCGACAGAGTTTTTGTTACTTCGAATGGCATTACCATAGTACAAAGTCAATTTATTTATTACAGCGCCGGTGAGTTTATCTTTACCTCCTAATCCTTTATTAGCTTTTTTCAGAGCACGCAAACGAGAACCCATTCGCTTTTGAACATGTCCAACACACTCTTTTTTCACTACAACATCTTCGCCATAAGGATTTGCTTTTACAAGACCACTATACGTCTTAGCATCACCGTCGCCAACGTAATTCATGAACCTCATCCCGAGATTTCGTACAGAGCGCAAAAACATTCCAATTACAGAGTCGATTTCCATTTTGCCCGAGTATCCTTCGTGGTTAGCATCGCAGACTTCCTTGTGATTTACGAAGTCTTCCTCATAATTCGGATCATTATTTTTTTATTTATTTTGCGCACACCTTTGACAATACGAACTTTTTATTAATACATCTAAAACCCGTGTACGTGCCGATTAGCAAAACTACCCTGTATAAAGATGTAAACTCACGCTTGTGCCACGTTCCGTCGCCAGATGCAGTCAAACCGGTTTCTTTTGCATTAGGATTATTTTTCTTATTTTCTTCAATTTCTTCTTTGCAAGCCTTTTTCATGAAAAAATCAACTACATTCTTGGCCGCAAGCCATATATTTTCGAGTATTTTTCTGTACGAAGTTTGCTTTACAAACGTCGGTAAATCCATCAAAGCGCAAAACTTTTGCACGCCTTTAAAACCAACGCCTAGTAAACGCATTACAGTAGTACAATCCTTTGATTTATTTCATACGCATTTCCAATGCTTGGGCAACAAGATATGTACTGGGTATCACATTTATCGCAAATTACAGCGATGTTAAATCCAAGACCACGTTCTTTTGCTACTTGAAAATCTACATTACCTTTATACTTTTCCCATTTTACGAGAGTTGAAAGTACTGTAAAAACTGTAAGGAAATTCGAAATTCGGTACTGAATTACATCATTTTTTGGCACATCCCACTCGGTTGAAGTCTTTAGATTTTTCGTCGATGCACTAACACCAGTTTTATCACTCTCCGTACACTTTGGTTTATAATACTGTTTCCTTTTTCTTGGCCTAGATATTTGAATAAATTCATTGCTTCTAGTTTGTCTAGTAACTTGGCGAGGCATGATTTTGTATAAAAATTCACACTTTGAGAGCAAAAAGTAAGTACAAATGTAGACGTCTGCACTGTTCGACGTTCAACGATAAACTGGCCCAAAAGCAGCTGCTGTTCTAAAAGTAACGTCCAAATATGCTATAGAAATCAAATAAACGTTCACAGTACGAACCTTTATATGTAAATGTAACGAATTTAACAGGTATATTCATCATAGGTAGGTCAGAGACCCTCACAATAATTTAGGGCTTGGGACGCGCAGTTGCCGTTTTAAACCTGCATCTATACGCTCAAAGCGGCTTCGCTTAAAAACATACATCTCGGCAAATAATGCTCGGATCTTCATGCAAATTTGTGAGAACACTCTTGGAATGTTCTAATTTTAGAAAATGCAATAAAACAAATATTGAATTTTTGAAAAAAATAAACGTATATACCACCTTAATTATATTTAAACATACGTCTTTAAACATACTACCATTAATATAACCTTTTGTCTTCCAATAACTAAGTAATTCTTTCAGTTTTTCTTGTAGTCGTTTAATATGTGGATTTCCAACTTTCACATAAGTCCTCCAAAATAAGTTTAATTTTATCTATGTATTCAGTTTTTTTCCGACACTACAGTTATATTTCCTTTATCAGCTCTTTGGAAGATAATATTCGGATTCTCTCAAGAAATTCTTCGTTATTTTTCAATCATGCAACAAGTTACCATTTAAATAATTATCAAATCTATTTTCTTTTTTAAAATTATTAATGACTTTAACCAAAAAACTCTGACATTCTTTTTTGGTCTCCACAATAAAACTGAACATACTACTTTCTACCTCAGTGATGATTTCCTTGATCGGAAGTGCTTTAATTGAATATGATATTCCAAATTTTTCACCTTTTTACATAATATTAACCACTTCATTTGGTATTACTTTGTCTGTTAAATTCTTCAACCAATTCTTTTTGTTTACATTGCATGTATGATTGCCTTAAGAATGTTTTCTATGTCTATGTCTTAAATATTCAAATTTTCTTTTCAATTTTCCTGTCTTATTATATTTTTCTTTTTCAAAGTGCCTTTCTTGATCACGAAAAAATTCTTGCCAATCATTACTTACGTCGGCAGATAAATTATAAATGCTTCGTAAATAATTAACATACTAGTTTTTTGCCTCAGTTCAATAAGAGTCCATGTAAAGAGTAAAAATTCCAATTCAAATTTTATCAAAATTTTCACGGGAAGGGGGTTAAAAAGGATGTCATAAGATTCAATAGATTTTAATTATTAAAAATATTATAGCTAAGAGAATTAAAATTCTCTGAGGTTGTCGAGTGTCGGAAAAGGGGACGCCGACGCCACCCCCCAGCCCAATGCTAGGTTAATCCCCACATTAAAACTCGTTCACAAATTTCTTACACCCGAAAAGAATAGCTTTGGTTTTATCTGAATTAATTTGTAGATCGTCTGCACACAGAATGTGCTGGATACTTCCGGGGAGTACTTCATGTAAGACATTTATGTATAAACAGAATAAAAGTAGTCCCAGTACTGATCCTTGTGGGACTCTAAGATTTGTGGCGATCCAAGATGACTCGCCAGAGGAACCTGAAATATCTGCTTGTTGTCTATTAGAGAAGTAGGAGTTGATCAACGTAAATGCAGCCCTGGAAAAGCCCATTGACCGTAATTTCTCGAGCAGTCGTGAAGGTAAAATGTTATCAAAAGCCTTACTAAAGTCGAAAAGCAGGAGTAATGGTACCATTTTCTTGTCTATTCCTCCTCTACTGTATTCAGTTACTTTCTTGATATTTTTTGCAGGAGTATTTTAACAAAAAATCGATATCACCATTTGCAAGAACAGCTCAAAATACGTCGGATATGATCTTTTTCAAATTTTTAAAACCTTTTTTTTAGTTGAAAAAAAGCCTTGAGAAAGATGTTGGAAATTCGGGGTCTTGGTCGTTAATGGGTTAAAATAGAAATTAATAAATTTTGTTAAAAATTAAAAAATATTTAAACCGCGGGAAACTCACTTTCTCTTTTTCCTCCACTTTTCTCGCTCAGAACACAGTCACACAAAAAAAGTGTTCTGGCCTGGAGAAGAGATCTACATATCCCATAGTATTTTGACTCGCTGAATCCGAATTCGGCATCTGTTTGACCCCGTCACGTCAGGGTCAAGGTCATTTGAAGGTCAAATTGACAAAAAGCCGTCCAAGCGAAGAAAAATATTATATCTATAGGTTCTTGGGGTCGCTCAATTCGAATCCGATGTTTGTTTGACCCTACAACTTCAGGGTCAAGGTCATTTCAATTCAAGTTTCAAGGTCAAATTGACAAAACATTCGATTCGAATTCAGGGACCCTAATAGCGTACAGATACAGTATTTTTCTTCGTTTTGGCGGTGTTTTGTCAATTTCACCTTGAAATGACCTTGACCCTCAGGTTATGTAGTCAAACTAATATCGGATTCGAATTCTGCGACCGCAAAAACCTATAGACATAATATTTTTCTCCGCTTGGACGGCTTTTTGTCAATTGGACCTTCAAGTTACCTTGACCCTGACCTGACTGGGTCAAACAGATGCCGAATTCGGATTCTGCGGGTCAAAATACTATGGGATATGTAGGTCTCTTCCCCAGGCCAGAACATTTTTTTTGTGTGGCTGTGTAATCAATGAGATTTGTCAAAAAGAATATAATAGCACCAATATAGGTGCGGTCAGTCGCGAAGGAAATCAGTATACTAATCTATATAATAATTGCGAAAGAGTCTTCTGAGATCATGAACAATATGTGAAAAGTAGGGGGTGGGGGGTGGGGCAAACAACGATGAGACGAAAACTGACTCCGTACTAGACGTTCAATCATCAGGGTAGTATGTGAGCGGAAGAAGTGGCACAGCCGCGAAGCTAACAGGCGCTAAATGAGAGATGTTTCTCACTGGCTGCAGCGCGCGTAAGCCACCGCCTCCCCACGCATAGTCTCCTAG
Organism: Megastigmus dorsalis; assembly: GCA_900490025.1. NCBI lineage: Eukaryota > Metazoa > Arthropoda > Insecta > Hymenoptera > Megastigmidae > Megastigmus > Megastigmus dorsalis. The sequence continues at coordinate 5,027 of UELU01074082.1, read as the reverse complement.
TAGGCGGGCCGAGGTCAGTCCAGTTGTTGTCGACCATAGACGTGCCTCGGATCCGCCCACCCTCAGTAACCGAAAGTCTCTTCTGATCTTATAATATCCGGATTCGTCCCGTCCCGTCGTGGTCGGAATATTTATATAAATAAGACGTATAACTAAAAAATTAATAGGTGATAAAGTGCTATGTTGTAAAATAATCTCTGTCTTACCTCATATGAAGCTTTCAATAAAAAAGAGAGATGAGTGAACACGCTTGTAGATCCTAAGGTTTAATAAGAGTCGGTCTAGTCAGTCATGCTTGGGGCGCCGCACAGCAAGCAGCTCTAATGACGCGGTTTCACAGCTCCTTTAGTATTAACAGTTTGTAATATGTCTATTCATTCGTCCATCTATCTCAATAAATACCTTTAAAAATTTCAGTTTCGGAAAAATCCGCTCAGGTCGATAAATAAATTTTGAAAACTATCATTGACGTATTTAATCAATACTTTTCTAGATAATAGATAATTCATAAACGAAGGATACCTGTTTTCAGAACTTGTATAATTCAAAATATACTTTGAATTAGTATGAAATATTTACTCTACTACTAATTTTTATTTGACACCCCCTGAATGCGATATTTGTAAAATCCCTGAGGGAAATACATCGGTTTCAGTAGGCTCAGCAGATTCACGTATTTATTTACAATTGGCCCACCTATAATTTCTGCCCAATCGTGAACTAATGCTTACTTATATAAGCCGCCTAGAAGAAATTATAAATATAGTGTTTCCGATAGTTTATAGTCTCATTTTTTAAATGCCTTTGTTGAAATTGGTTTATAGGATTTTTTTTATCAAAAATACTCGATATTTTTGTATGCCAAAGTAGGCATACGCTACATGGGTACAAGGTACGCCTCTCCTTTGTCATTATTTTTTAATCTATGTAGTTTAATTCGACTAGAGTCACCTTTCTCGCATCCTGATGGTGTAATGTACTAATACAATAAGTTAAGTACTCAGTGCCAGTTATGGATGCCAAACTATTTGAATTTTTATGGCTTGTAGTCTCGTATATCAAATACCTTTGTCAGAATCTGTTTAAATTCAAAAAAGTTAGAGCTTATTTTTTTTAAATGTCCAGTTTTTTATCTTGCTATATTATATAAATTCTGATATAGTGTAAAAAACCTGAATGCTATTTGAACTGGTTGTATTTGCTTCTCTCTTGGCGTATTCCATTTTCGTAGCTCCGCTCATTTTTAGTACAGAGCATTCGGTGCGCGTGCTGATTGGTTTATGTGTGCAATTTTCAATTCTTAACTCACCAATTGCACATCGGATCAAAAAGTGTTAATTGGAAAAGTTGAAGGTTCAAAAGTATTTTCGAAAGACCATGTATATTGTTACGGACACACGAGCTGCGCTTTGCGCCTCTGTTCACGATACGCGTCTACATAAATTTTATTAATTAAAGTTCGGACTCGAAAAGTTCAATTCCTTTATATCTATGAATAATGATTTATTACAAAAAGAACTCTCTCAGGCAACCCGAGAGAGTTCTAAGCTCCAAGAGCTAGCAAGCGAATGAATAATCTGTGGCGGCGCTTTTCCCTCCTCCACGCCGTTGCACTTTCGGTGGGGCGCGCTCGCCCAAGCTAGGACGGGCTCGTCGGCGCTCGAGCTTTCCGACTCCGCACATATATACATATATACAAATTTAATTTCACGCGCGCCTTGCGCCCGTTGCGCTTTTAATCGTGTGCATATAATTAAATAAATAGTGGGCTGGGCGTCACAATATAATTACAATTAATTATGCATTCTTTGCTATCATAATGGTTCTCACAGAATAAACATTACTAACGAAATTATTCGCTCTAACAAATTAATTCTTGGAGTTTTTAAAATTATTTTATGGTGTTTCAAGTCTACTCAAATGAAATAGTATCGTATTTTTACAATTTTTCTAGTGGTTTTAGTCCTGTTCATTTAACTTCAACGAAAATTCTATTCCGAATATGTATTATATCTATTGAGAAACTACTTTACATAACCACCTTTTCCGGAATCATGTCTCAACCTATTCATAAGTCCAGATTCCACTATATAAGTTTTTCATAACATATATTTCACTTTGAAACTAATCTTTAAATCTCATATTAATGTATAAATATAAATGTAATGTTTAAAAACACATGTATATTTTACAGGCATCCGGGAAAAGCGAGCAATTCCTCAAACCTTCAAATTCAATTTCTAAAGGAATAAGCACACCGTTTTACAAGGTACAGACTGGTAATAGTTCTGCGAAACCCAAGCCTAAGGTAGTCGCAACTGCTTCTTTATCAAAGGTATATTTTTCATATTGATATACATTTATATTTATTCTTAGGTTATAAAATTTGGAATCGACCACTCTATTCCCCTTACTTCAAAATAGAGTAATTTTCTTCATACTGTAATATTATGAGACCTTTCCTTTCTACTTAACCTTCACCAGCATTCTCTTCGCTTCTGTTATCAAGTATTTTCAAAATATTATATTTTTCTAATGCTTTAAACATATATCTTAACTAACTGTTTACGCGCGTCTTTGTGCAAGTCATAGGTATAAATACTGAAGATTTTGTCCATATTTCAGAAAAATATTTTTAAAAAATTTTAAAACTTTAAAGCGGTTTTTTTAAACTAATTGAGGCATTTTTTATATTTATGCCGACAAAGGCACGATTTCGGCAAAAGGAATAGAAACCATTTCAGTTGCTCACTTGAGCCAATTAGAATTTATTCAAGCGTAAGAAAATATAATTAAATGGATCTCTAGAATAAATCTCGCGAAGCGGTCGAGCAATTACGATATGAAAATGAATATCTAATAAAAACTTACCTTTAAAAAGGTAAAATCTTGGCAAGTATGATTGTATTTCCCCACTCGCTCAGTTTATTTTTATAAAATGCTTTTAGACAATTCTTAGCTTGTTAATTTTTTAAATAATAAGTGTAATATTTAAGTATAACATTTCACCAATTGTCTTATTTATAATATTTTGTGTTTATAATTTTATTTTTTTTTACAATAATATTCACACTACTTTTAATTGGTAATATTCTATGAGATCATATTTATTAAATTGATTCTCTTTCGAATAATCATAGAATATTATGACATGTAGTCTTTTATTTCGTGTAGCAACATTAAACTTGAGTTTTCAGTTAAATAAAATCGCTTCTTTATTTATTCATTAAAATTTTACAATTTCTAATGGCCAACTTAAACTAAAGATACTTGTGAAATCAATTCGAACTTGTCAAGTACTCTTTCTCTTCATTGTTTACATATTCAAATGAATTTCCGAATTTACAATGGCCAATTTAAACTAATGAAATTTGTGCTTTCTTCTACTTCAACTTTGCAATGGTGCCTTATTAAGAATAGAGATGCCAATTGTTAACACCTTTGGTAGCTTTGATAGCTTATCTGGCATCTCTGTTCTTAAAAATTGGATTGAATCAATATTAACTTTAAAATATCCTTTGATGTTCCATGGTATATAAAACACTCAATTGACCCCTTCGACATTTAGTTTGAACTTCTCTCTTCCATTTTTGTGCTAAGGAAGCAGGGCAAACTGTCATATGAAACACTCAATTGACCCCTTCGACATTTAGTTTGAACTTCTATCTCCCAATGTTGTAGCAGGGCAAGCTTCCAAATTTCTAATATTATGAGCTGCAAACTGTTGTGAATATAATGCGCCTCGTTCACAACGACACGTTCACAATTTTATAAAATATCTTTAATCTTAATAAATAACTATATAAACATACTTGGTGGCCCGTCTACAGGCAATTTCAGGTGCTGTATATTATTATTATTATAATCGTCATTATTTTCTTTAATATTGAGATGTTATAATTAATTTAAAGAAATTTAAACCATTTATGTACCTCATAAAAGTGTAGGAGAATATATTTAAATATTTTATTCCTCTTCCTTAATATTTTTAAAAATCTTTCGTCTTACATAAATTTTGTGATAATAAGTGCGGGATAATTTTTCTTCATGGGAATCAGACAAATTATCATAATGAACCAAAGAAAGTATATGCTGCACAAATATATTTAAATAGTTTTGTGGTTTCACTGTATTGGATGTAAAGTTATAAAATTTTTAAAGTAACTGAAAATATAAATTTTAAAGTTTCATTATATTTTTTTTAATTAAAAGATAAAGTCAATATTAATGGTATTTGTCGATAAAGCATTACTGTCCAGTCATCTTAATGCATCTTTGTGACGTCGGGTAGGTCGTAGTAAAATTTAAAAATTTTCTTTTCCTCGAACTTTCAATTCGACCCTCTGTCTGCACTATGTCACGATAGGAGAAAGTATAAATCTATCAATAGTCGAAGTATCGCCCAAAAAGAATAGTCGAAGACGCTTTCCCTGGAAAAAATACAAGCAACGCACAACCCGAAATATGACACGTGCAGGCATGCCTCGAATACACAGTACCCTTAGGGTAATAAAAATCGGCACCAAGCGAGCGCGGAAGCGAGCGCCGAGACACTTGATAATGGACTAAGTATTGAGGACTACCAGCATTCCTTTTTCCTCGCCTTATATTTTTCTGTTTAGTCATAAATTAAGCTCAAGTGTAACACCGAGCGATAGCAGACCGAGAAAGAAAGAAAGCCATGCCTATGGGAAAATGTGACGTTCAAAAAATACAAATCTTATGTCCGAGGAAAACTCAACCTCTGGTCGCGATAACGAACGTTCTGCTAGGGCCATAAAAATCGACACAGCCGCAAGTGATTACCGAGAGCCTATCCGGTATATACATAAACAAATATGTAACAATTCCGTAGCAACCAAATCCGCGATAGCCGACGCTAAGTCCAAGCATAAAGAATAAACACAGCATCGCTATTGTAAATCTTAACTATTTTTCCCTTTTAATATTAAAACTTCAATATTACTATAATATAACACTCATTTCTGCGCAAGTAAATATGTATGCTCTGTTTATATGTATTACAT
>UELU01073992.1:6991-21162 GCA_900490025.1 Megastigmus dorsalis | reverse complement strand
GTACCCCTCAATCCGAACGAGACTGTCGTCGACGATTGGGCCAAGCCATGACTCCGCAATTCCGAAAAGGTGGTAAGACGGACCGTCAGCAAGAAACTGACGGACTTGCTCAATGTGAGCTCTCAAAGAATTCACATTGAGACAGCCCGCCCTCAATGCTCCCTCCATCGCTCCACGGAGAGATAGGGAAAGATTGGCCTTGCGCATCCGCCTCTCGAACACTACGAGGAGCTGAGCTGCGATATTCCACCTATGATAAGGAATTATTAGCAGTCGTTTTTGCCATAGACCAATTCCGTAGATACGTGTACGGTCGCCATTTTACCGTCATAACTGACCACCTACCACTCAAGTGTATCCACAAAACCAAAAGGCCTGAGTTAGAAGGCTGACGCCCTCTCGCGAAATCCCATTTTAAATGACGGAGAGGAAGACCCAGATTTACCTTGGGTTGAATTATATAAACTGGCGGAAAAACACGAGCAAGAGGACGAAGAAGTAAAAGAGGCTAATGTCCGAATCGTCACAGTAAGGAAATATCCTTAGCTTCCTCATCAGAAAGTTCAGGAAATCCTACAGACAAGAAAAAACCCCTTTGGGACGACAATTCGGAAACACCCGACCAAGAAAATAGCGGATACGAACCTTCAGATGAGGAAATGGAAGAACATCAAAACATTAATATTCCAATAAATACAGGAAAACGGGTCAGGCAAAAATACAAGACAGAGGTAGAAAAATTACTAGACATTCCGTCATACCTAAAAATAGGCGACACTACCGTCAAAACAGGCCGTGAGAAGATTATAGGCAAACCAAACGACAATGAATCAATGCATTCGGTTCCAAGCAGCGGGAAATTTGCATCGCAGATAAAAGCTTGCAGCACCCCTACCGCAAAACAGCCTAGCAAATGTAACAAAACAACGATTACAGCAATAGAAAATCCAGATAATGTAATCAGCCGAGCACCTCGCCGTCAAACAATGAATCAACCACCTTTACAATTCCACAATAGCCCCCCGAGATCTAACACGATAAGCTCACCCCAGTATCTCAATCAAACCACAGATCCATTATCGCAATCGATAGTTCCAAACGCCTCCTCCTCGGCACTAGAAACAAAGCAGGAGCTAACAAGCCCGCTAAAAGAAGATAAAAAGAGGACAAAGATAGAACCGAAACAAAGAGATCCAGAGCGCACAAAACCTAGTTTAATGAGTTCATTTTTTAAAATGGGCAAACAATGCCTGCGGGACATCAGCACTTTAGCCAAAGCACGCTTTATGGTGGACGTAGAGGAAATCGAGACATGGGGAAAAGCTGGACTAGATATTCGAATACGCGAGGCCGACGAGCCGTTCCCAGTCGATCCAGAGGATCCAATTATTACCGATCCAGACGAGAAACCAAACGAAGAAAAAGATGAGGACGAATACAAAAGTTCTCTAAGTGAACGAGACTCCATGTACGAAGCCAGAAAGGACTTTTACCAGCTCACATTCATACCAGATGAGGAAAATTCCAAACCAAGAGCGTTCGAGATAGACGATGGTAGCTGGAACATCTCCCTCCCAAGATTCGAACCAGTACCAAAGAAAATGGACTCGAATCAATCAGAACAATCAACAGAATCCAGAGAGGATATCGAACCTCCCGAAGATAGTTCATTCCCCAATACATCATCGCCACAAAAAAGCAACAAAGACGACAATGCTGAACCTAATCAATCAAAAAATTCCGAACAGATACCCCAAAATCACAGCGGTAAAAACAATGGAAACGTACATACGCCACAGAAGTAGGAGCAGGCCCATATGCTCTGTATGAAGGAAGCAACAGTTGCTCCGAACCTAATAAACAATTTACGCAAGACGAAACAGTCGACAAAGCGGGAAATGGTCTGTTTGACTCTCTTATAAAATTATGTAAATTGAAGTCAAATTTTGCCGAATTAAGGCAGCGATTACTTGAAAGCGATTGCTTAGAGCTATGCAGAGACCCGGAAGTGGCCACAAGAATTCTGAGTTCACCGAACGAATACGGGGACGTAAACTGTCTTTTCATTTTTAGCGAGGAATACAATAAAAATATATGCGTTCATTCGACGACACCTAATGGAACAGTAACATATTGTCATTTTTGGAGAAATCAAACAGGAGATAAAAATTGGATTCATCTACATCATGAGGGAGAGCACTACACATCTCTATTACCAGCACAAAATGAAACTTCTCCCGCGCCAAAGACCAAGGAAACAAAAGACAAGTCCGACAGCGAATCATCCGACGATTCAGTCCGTCCGACCAAACGAACACCGAAGAAAAGACGAGCCGCTCAGACGTTAAAAGAGTGCCCGCCTCGGGAGAAACCGCCGTGGCCCCCCAAAGAGGACAAAGTCGGCCCGACATCTTTAAATTCTATAACAAAAGTTAGAGGACATCCCTTCCATACAGACGAAAATATCGTATACGTCTTAACGGCCGATTTATATTTAGAGACAGACACAATCAAAGCTCTGACAGAAAGGAAGTACCTAAAAATAGAGGACTTGCCAAATTTAGAACTAGCAGTAGGAGAAATACTGACGTCAGAACATAAATTGAATAAACTTTTTGGCCTAGTAGTCAAAGGGCACATAGACGAAAAAGTGCTAAGGAAGGACGTAACAAAATGCCTAAAGGCGCTGCGAGGGGTAATAGACAAATGGAACGTAAAAATAATTGGAATCATTCGAGATTTAGAGCTGTTAAGCTAGAATGGGATTATCTCATTGAACAGTGCGCAAACATACTCAAAGGGAAAAAGATCAGAGTAGTTTATTTTCAAAATTGTCAAGTGGTCCCAAAAGTCGAAGAAAGATATAAAATAATCAAAGAATACCATGAAACCACAATAGGAGGTCATAAGGGCATGAACAAAACCTATGACAAACTCATCAATGATTTCTACTCGAAAAATATGCGAGCGGACGTACAAGCATTCATAAACGGTTGTGAAGGGTGCCAGGTAAAAAAGTTACAAAGAATTAAAACACGAATGCCCATGTTAATCACGGATATGCCAGCAAGGGCTTTCGATAAAGTCGCCATAGATTTTTATGACCCATTACCAGAAACACCAAAAGGCAATCAGTCGTGTAATGACAATACAAGACTTACTGTCTAAATACGTCGTTTTTATACCATTCATTGCCTATTTCGGACCACCGATGGCGATCTTGACTGACCAAGGATGCAATTTTCAAAGTAGGTCAGTGGAGAAATTCGCGAGAATATTCCACATAGACAAATACAAAACTACAGCTTATCACCCACAATCTAACGGATCCATTGAGAGGATGCATGCGACACTGACAGAATACCTAAAACAAGCCATAGCCGAGAAAAACGACTGGGATCTATGGTTACACCTAGCACAACATTCATACAATACCGTGAGAAACGATTAAACAGGCTATTCACCTCACGAGCTCATCTTTATTAAAAAAGCTCGAACCCCATCTAGCTTCCCATCTCGAGAACGCCTTATTACCTATGACGAATACCTAGCAGACCTAACTCAAAACATAGGCCAACTGCAAACAATAGCAGCTATGAATTCGGTTCAATCTAAATTTAAATCTAAATATTACTACAACAGAAAACAAAATGTAAAACATTTCAGAGAAGGCGAGAGGGTATTCCTACTAAAAGAACCTAAATTAGGCAAATTTGGAAACCAATATGAAGGACGGTTTGAAATAATCGCGATCGACAACATCAAACATAACGTCAAATTAAAAAAGGGAAACATAACGCCAGTAGTGCACATTGACAAAATAAAAAAGGCACGACAAAACTACGAAACGGACAAACATAACGACCAGCAACACGAACTAACAGAAAATCAAAATACAACAGAAGAAGAACTATAATAATTATTATATCTTATATCATTAACGACCTAATAAACTAACCGGAAAGAATAAGATCGCAACGTGAGGCCCCCGGTCGCAAAACTTAATACATAAACAAAAAAAAACCATTTCTACACCCGAGGTCTCGGTCACGAAACGCCTCAGAGAAATAACAAAAAAAAATATATATCAAATACGGAGAATACAATATATATATATATATATATATATAGGGGTGAATATATAAAACAAAAAAAAATAAGAGATAAAAACGGGAGAAAATTTTTTTTGGGAAAAGGAGTGAGGCAGTCTTCAGTGAGGCACCACCCTTCATCAGGCTCGGATTTTTCCACCATCTCGTTAAGATGACAAAAAGACCCGAGATCTACCTCTCCTGGGAAGAGGAAAAGGGATAAGGAAAAAGAAATAAGGAACAAAAAAAACTATATATATATAATATTAGAAACAAAAGAATAATAATACAAACAAATAATTATAATAATACAAAAAAATTATAAATCATAATTTTAAAACAAAATAATAATAATACAAAAAAAAACACATAATAAATACACTTTATGACAAGGATTATAGTCCCATTCCTCCTCCTCCTCTTCACTGGAGGAGGACGGAACGAGACGCGCCCGCATCCCAGCAAACCGACCACTGGAAATTATTACATCCGCGCAATCCCATACTCGAAGTCGAGCAGTAGGCCTACGCGCACAGACAGCTACGTGAGCGGAAAACTCATCGGGCCTCAACAAGGAATTCCACATATATCGGCATGGAAACCGCAGATGCTCTGCAGCCACGGATTCCATGCGTGGACTCCGTCGGAAATAAACGGCATTGCCATTCTCCCGAAACAGAGGGGGACAGCGCATGGGGCAGCTGCCGAGGCGTGCTATACACGCTTGACACAAAGGATGCCCAGCGCTGTAGCACACCCAAAACTGATGCCCGATGAACTCGAAACACACCAGGCACCGGTTCACGTCAGCCGCGTATTCATCGACAGACCCCACAGGTATGTCGATGTTGACACCCGAGGGTCCATCGCCATTGGCAGCCGCCAATGGCCGGCGCAGAGGAGCGAGAGGCGCGAGGGTCGTTCTGGCGTCGACCCCAATTGTATTGGGGAGTGCGCCAGCGGCATCAGGACCCTGAAGAACAAAAAAAAATAAGACGAATGAACAAAACAAATGAGATTCTAATACATAACTATAAAGAGAAAGAATAACCTACTCCTGGACGTGCAGAACCACCGCGACGCTCTCGTCCGCGACGTCCCCCACGGCGGCGGTTCTAAAAATAGATAAAGCAAAGAAAATCTTTACAAGAAGAACCAGAAATAACGGAACGAGAAGTCTCGCGTTCGCGACCTATCCTGCCCGATTTACTGAAGCGATGCTGCACTGCTTTCACAGGAGTTTGAACGATTGGCATAAGGCCATCCTTCAAGCTTACCTGTTACTAAACAGTGCAGCTTCTCAGGTTCTCTCAGGAAGAAACAAAAAAATATAAAAATAAAAATATAAATAATATATAAAAAAAATAAAAATAAGTGGAGGAGGATATATTTAAAATTAAAAAAAATATAATAAATAAATAAATAAATAAATAATCAAATAAATAAATAACATATATAAATATATAAACATACGTATATTAAATATAAATAAATATAAAAATATAAAATTAATTTTACTTATACTAAATACATATATACATTTAAACATAATAAACTAAAATACATATAATCGAGTACACAATTGATACACAAAAATTAAAATTATTCCAAGTCCACTATCGGAACTTCGATATCGTCATTGGCACCCCCCGCGGGAGGAACCGCAGGGACCGCTGGAACTAGGGGAGCAGGAGGAGGAGGCGCATGGGAACGGACATCAATGTGCATCAGGTATCGATCCGGAAGGATCAACTCCGGGCACCCATCATACCTGCAAGGAAAGGTCAATACCGCCGATGCACTTTCAAGAATCACGTTCCTCTTGAAAGGTACATCGAAGATAAAATCCTCCTCCACGGTAATAAGAGGACAAGGGTAGGAGCAACTCCGAAGCTTCGTGCGACACGACTGACATACCTTGTGCCCATTGGAGCAGACCCAATACTCCGGGACAAGGTAATTGTAACATACCTGGCACACATATATGTTGGTCAGCGCAGCACGAAGATCACCACTGGGGCCTAACACTGAGGAGGCGGTCGCTAGGGGATCCACGACGGGGGATAAGGGACGCGGTTCCGCGGGGGCCGGATAGGGTCTTGCCGAGACAGCTCCCGCGACACGAACCGGAGCCACCTCCTACAAGAAAAAGGGGCAGGGGAAACAAAAAAAATATATATATAATAAAAATTATAATATACAAAATAAATACAAAAATTTTTGGAAACAAATCTACCTCAGCCGGACGAAAACGCTTCCACATACGGCCTGCCCGCAACCGCTCCCGTCTACCACCGCGACGTCGCTGTAAAAACAAAAAGGGAAATGGTTAGGATGGAGAATCGCTATTATGCAGGACAAAGTGAGCCGCAAACGCTAGAGCCTCGACTCAGCATGCAGGTCATCACAAGCCGCAATCATGCTGGAAAAAGTGAGCCGCAAATGCTGGAGCCTCAACTCAGCATGCAGGTCATCACCAAGCATCAAGTAGGGTGATGAAAAAGTAGGGAATACGACTTTTAAGAAAACGGAATGAATAACCGAAAGATTAGAAAAAATCGTAAAAAAAAAAAAAATCCATACGAACAAATAAATAATAAGTCTCGAAATATTACAAATTTACTACCGGGAAATTAAAAAAAAAATGATTATCAAATTTATCATTAAAATTAGTCTAAAACGAAAAACAATACGAGGACACAAAAAACAAAACATAATACAAAATACAGGCATTACAAATAAGAACTTATTAATACGAAATTATTAACTTAAAATTAAATTATAATTACACATAATTTCACAAAAAAATATTAATAAACCATAAATAAATAAAATAAAAATTGAAATAAAAATTAACATTTACATAAATTTCGTAATATCTATAAAATTACTAATTTTAAATATTAATTTTGAATTGAAATTACGTATAAAAAAAATAATAAATTTTTTTTAATTGAAATCAATAATTTTGAATGTAAAATTTGAAGGTCAGACACGTATTTACATATTTTATTTTCTTTTATTATGTGTGTTTTTTTTAAGCACTTTTATAATTCTTGATAATTTATATTAACGCATAACTTATAATACCTCTTAAGATTTGAGTTCAATGAATTTTATTGATATATAAATATAAAATTTTAACCGTTGCCTATTATTGTTCCTACTAAATATTAAGTATATACATGCTATACGAAAAATATGTATTTTGTAGAAATAAATCCGATAGTTTAAATATAATATTCATTAGATAATATATTAACGTAACGAGCTATAATAGTATTTTAATGTAATTAATAAAAAAAAAATTGTTATAATTCATTTTAAGTAATATTTATAAATTTTACATCAATAATTTAAATTTTGAATATTCACATTAACGTGGAAATTAATTTCGAATTTAAATTTCATCTAATTTTAAAATACAAATTACATTTCAAAATACAATTAATACAAAATACAAATTAACAACCCTAAATTAAATCAAGAAAATATAAAAATTTAATTAAGATAACAATTAAACAAATTTCATACTAATTAATTTGGAATAAAAATTTCATAATAAATAAATTAAATAATGACTTTTACTAATCTTTTATTATTAACTAAAACGAGAGTGGAATACACTCTCTCTCTCAGTGGCTGCAGGAGTGCGCACATACAAAAAAATATCAAGTTAAAATAAAATAAAAATACAACAAAGGGAAACTTACATGTGCCCGGACGATGAAGGCGCCCGAGGAAGTTCGGCCATGGCAGGGCGGCCGTCGGCTCCAGTGACCCAGACCCACACGCAGGTTAAAACAGTCACCAAGGCGGAGGCTAAGGGCTGAGGCCGGACCACGGGCCGCCGACGCGCGACAACCCCACCGTCCACCTCAACGTAGACGTCGGCCTCAGTCTCCCCCTCAGGGAGAACACGGGTCAACGGATCGACGTCTGCAACAAAACCACTTGACGACATCCTACACAAATAAAATAAGAATGTCGTCATAAGACAAATTATAAACAAAAACACGAACACAAAAACACTACACTTACTTCACTTTGAAATAATAAAACAAAAAAAAAACAAACAATAAATTTTTATCAGAAAAGGCCGGAAACGCGTCAAAAACCAAAAAATAGTAAAATCCAGCAGAGCACGAGAGCACCTGTACGAAGACTCAGACTGCACTGAAAGTCCGCAGGAATCCACGACTAACGAAAGCGCAAAAAGCTGACCACGAGAAAACTTACACCTCACAAAAATAGCTATACACTAGCTTAAATTTAAATAACAGAGAAGAAGTAAAATAAATTTTTCCATTAAAATATTGTAGAATTTAATTCGACAAAATTGAAATACATTTCCTTCAAAACAGGAAACAGCAAAGAAAATTTTGACAGAATAAGCATTTTACAATAAAAGTTTGGAATAAAATATGATACGAAGTCAAAAAAAATATAAGTCTAGATTCAATAATTACCCTTTTAACTAAAATTCTTTATTTGCAAGTGCAAATCAAAGAAAATAATTCAAAAAAAAGGGAGGCAAAGAGGACTCAAATAATATTAATAAATAATAATAACATTTAAACATACAAAAAATCAAATAATAAATAATAAGAATACTTAATAACAATAAATAAGAGTGAATGGAGAACTATCGGACAAAAAATTTAATAAATAAACAAATAAAAAGGAACATTAGTAATACAATGCATTCATCAAGCCACGTGCGCTCTCTCTCGCACTAATGGCAGAGATAGATACGCGCTCTCTCTCACTCTCACAGCGGCAAGTATAGCAGAATGAACACCCCGATCGACTACTGCATCCGATCGACTACTGGGGCCAAAGCATATACGCGCTGCATTAAACTGCACCGCAACTTAACAAATATTACAATTCATACATTATATATAGTTTACTCACGTTAGAATACCTACTATAGAAATTATCATTATTTCTTTTTAATAAAAAATAACAAATGCTAAAACGAATTTTAGCCGTAATAAAAAAAAATAAGAGGAATTATTACAGAATTAATGATTAATATTTAATAGAATAATCGTACAGAAGATAAAATCCTATAAATATACATAGACTAACATATAAAGATAAAATCTAAGGATAGTAATAAATAATAAAAAAATTATATAATAATAAAAAATTATAAACAATAAATAATAGCGAACGAAACACCATATACTAAAAAACCTAATAAATAAGGATATAAAGGGGAATAACAATAACAAACATTTATTGTTATTGCAATACGAGGGATAGACGCGCGGTCTCTCTCTCGCACTTATGGCAGAGATAGACGCGCGGTCTCTCTCTCGCACTTATGGCGGGGATAGACGCGCGGTCTCTCTCTCGCAATCAGGGCAGAGATAGACGCGCGGTCTCTCTCTCGCACTCATGGCATAGATAGACGCGCGGTCTCTCTCTCGCACTCATGGCGGGGATATACGCGCAGACTCTCTCTCGCACTTACAGCGAGGATAGTCGCGTGCTCTCTCTCCCACTACGCATAAATACAAATACATAATAAACATTATATACCGCTATATATATACACCAAATACTAAAAAGACTAAACAAACATCAGACAACCAAAATTATCACAAATTTTAATACAAAAAAAAATCATTGCTAACATATAACGGATACTAGCCTCGATATAAAAAATTAAGAAACATTAAGATAGATTTAAAATGCCTGTCAAGAAGAAAAACTAATAAAAAAATCTATAAATAATTAAATAAATAGCTAGGAATTATATTAAATTATAAGCATTTACATAAAAATGAAAATCATTATCCGATAACCAAAATAAGCCTTTCAAACAAAAAAAAAACATTTACAATTGCAAAATTTACAGAATATTATAAAAACTAGAAGACATAAAATTTGATTTTAATGATATTTTAAACTTGTATATTTAAATTCAGAATTACTAGAATAAAAAGTTAGAGGCAATCGATATATTTTTTTTTTCCTTTTCAAGTTCAGAAGCAACATATGCATATACAAAATTAGATATAAAAAACTATTCATATAAAATACACAAATGAAAATATTCTCTTGACGTATAGAAATTTGTAATAAAAAAAAAAGAGAAGAAAGTAAATAAATTATTAGTTAAACTAGAGGCTATCTAAATAAGATATAACTAGAGGCCATGCAAACGATAATTAATACAATGAAGTACAATATTAAAGATTCTACTCACAAGTATAAATCTACCATTTTATTAAAAGATAAATTTTATTATGTGCAAACATGTCTTACACACAGACGGTTACCTAGGAAAATCACTTTAATTTACATAACCATGTTATCATGAGCACACATATTATACGGAATGTATCCTTAGACATTATGCAGCTTCCCAAGTAATATTAAAAAAAAATAAATAAATATACTAATAACTTAGATCATAATAAATAAATTTACCCTTATTCATTCTTTGAGGAAAATAAATGTGTAAAAAGGTAGGAAAGTATAATAATACACTCCACCAAAAATATTTCTTTCGACAGTGAAAGATGAATAAATGAAATAGTCATGAATTGAATATGACTAAATTAAAGGGTAAGGTAAAGAAAAACGTATAAACGTTTCCTTACGGTGCCGGCGTGAGTACAATACTCCAAGCCCCGCATAGACAGGATCATTACGACCTTCATGCGCCTTAGTTATATAGTTATAAGAAATATAAAATATATAACAAATAACAAATAACTCTCATGGTACTTCACTATATTTTTTTTTCTTTCCACCAATGACACATGTAAAACAAATAATATTTTCATCACCGTATGAGACGAAACAATCGCAAGAGGCTATTTTAAAATATCTAAGCAATATTTTAAGTTTGGATAAATCACAAATTATCAAACATTTTTCATTTAATATAAAATATGCATGTGTTGGGAAGAACATGGAAACGAAAATATTAAAATATATATATAAATAATTTACTAAAGTTTTATTCACAAAAATCCTTGCAGGACGGCGTACGCAAAGGAATTGTACAAGGATAAATTCATTCAGTTAATCCCTCACAATCCCGGGTTGATAATCGAGGAAATAGCGCCGCTCGCAACAACAAATACGGATTGGAAAATCATCCAGCGGGTAGATTTGGAACCGCATTTTTCGCGAGGAAATAAACTAACAACGGTATGGCGAGAAATCATGCACGGATGCGCTCCGTTAAATGAAATATGTATACACAACGAACAAATGAAAACAATTTACAAACAAATAATTTCCATAATACAAGACACTGAATGCATAACAGAAATATTACAAGGACACAATAACGACAGCGCAACCCGCAAGCGGAGATCACTTCTGCCCTTTGTCGGGAAAATCTCAAGACATTTATTTGGAACCCTAGACGAGGAATCCGAAGCAAAATTAAAAAGCTTAATCGAAATAACAAGTAACGATACACGTGCAGTCGTAAATTTATTAACAAACCAGACGGAATTAGTAGACACGGAATTTAATCAAGTAAATAGGCAAATCACAAATATTGACAAAATTATAAGTAAATTATCGCAAAATACATTTGGAAACCTAGAACGAAAACAAATCGATAGAGCGGTTAACATACTATCCGAGGGCGTCCTGCAATACAAACTAGATACAGCACTAATAACCGATGCAATTCTGTTCGCAGCGCAAGGAGCCATACATCCACGTTTTATTTCACCTAATTTAATAGAGAATTCAGAAAATTTAGCTAAGCAAACCATACAGGATGCAATTTTTCCAAACATAAACAAAAATACAACTATGCTAGAAATAATAAAAATATCAGAGTTATCAATTTTATTCATAAACTTTCAGCTAATATTATTATATCTCCATACCGCTACTAGATTTCCAAACATATAAATTATGTAAAATTTCACCAATACCAATCAAACAAAACACATTCAATACAACCGATACATTCGCATATATCTGGCCAGAATCATCCTACATCGCAGTTAACGACTATAACACATATATGCCTATCACGTTAGATGCAATAAATAAATGTAAAAAATTAGGCGACCTTAAAATCTGCAAGGAAACGGAGCCAATTAGAGAAATTCAAAAACACGCGACTTGCGAATTAAAAATCCTTATAAAAGAAAATATAACAAATTTTTCATATTGTAACATTAAATTAATAAAATTATACGACACGTACTGGATGCGACTACACGCCCCAAATACATGGATTTTTTCAACAATACAAACAGAACAAATATTTCTAAAATGCCACAGAGCAGAACAGATTTTGTTAGAAATAAATGGGATAGGCATATTACTACTAAGCCCAGGGTGCACCGCGCACACAGCGATCGCCAGGTTAACGGCATCTCGCGAAATAAAAACAAAAGTATCGGTTACAATATTTCCAGAATATGAGCTTAATATCGAAAACTTACTAAAAAACGAGACAGATAAATACGATTACACTCGATATATAACGGACGCAATAAAACAAAATCAAATTCACGCTACAAAAGGACAGCATAACGAACAAAATAACCCATTAAAAACATGTACAAGTTTTCAAGAAATAGTGGAGAAAGCGAAAGCAATTGGCGAGTACAAAAACGTCAGTAAAAACTTCGACATTTTCCAAAAGCAAATAACTATATTTGGTGGATCATTCATAACAGTAGCAATCGTTTGTGCTATTTTGTGGAAATTATTATTAGTGGGGGGTCCCTTTACTCTAATCAGGAAAAGATTGTTTTCAGAGAAAAAGCAACAACAACCGACACCAAGCGAAATAGAAACAATCGAAAATATATAACCAGCACAACAGAGGGTAAGGCTCAATCAAAATCATCCAAGAGTCCAAAACACGACCAATCGACCACCTAGCCTAGAAGAAATTAGAACTCGAGGACTCCCAGTGCTTTACACACCACGCCAAGAAAACTACTATACAAACACGGAAAGGATACAAACACATCATCCGGAACTTCTATGGTGTTGGCATCAACCATAACCATCGACCAAAAATCCTTATTTAATGTCACACTTTGTATTTATAAAAACTATGCAAACTTCTTTGTACTATTATACCTTATTTTTGCAAAATATTATATAAATCAATTGTTATAAAATCATATGCTAATTGTTTTTCTAATCTTATATTTTTCTCTGCGAACCAATTGTAAATGCGAAAATGCCTTAAATCATATTGTACCTTTTTAAATCTTATAATCTTATATTCCTTTTACGACCAATTTTATGCTAAATCAATCTTTGTATTGTTATACGAACTCTTGTTTAAATCAATTTTATACAAATGTTTTTCTTAGCCAATGTTTATTCCTTACACAATTGTTCTTTTAGCGATGTTTCCTTTCCAATGTATCAAGTCATAGGATACAATTTCATAATACAGCGTGCGTTTTTTTTATATATTTTTGAGCAACTGTAACAACCCTTGTAGGCTTCCGTGCCACCTCGATAAGTTGCAGGGAATATATCAATCAACATACTATTACATAAAATTATTATAAACAATTTTCATATTACGGGATATCACTGCAACATTACAAGTGTCGTACTCAAGCCAGGACATTTTTTTTTCTTTTCTTTTTTTCATTGCCACGCCGTCGAGCTCTCGCGGGGGCGCAGGTGATGAGGCCTCGGTCGTGTTACATAGGGCACCGAGCTGTCCTATTATTTTATTCATTGGCGCGCAAATAAAATGCAACTCCGAATAAGCGCATTCCAAAGAAGTGCAACTCGTAGCTGACAAAGCCACAAAATGCAATCGTCAGCAGACGCAGCACTTTTTCACTCGGCAACAGTCAAAATGCCGACTCTACGAAAAATCGCACGAGGCGATTTTTACCACTTCCCCTCCAATCACGGATAATATAACAACAGGCCGCAGCGAGAACGGCTTAACATCTGAACGAGGAACGGCTTAACATGTGAACGGAGAACGACCCAACATCTGAACGAGGAACGACTGACCGATCGCCGCGCAACGCAACTAGAACCAATCGACTTATCGTGAATAAACGTAGTAAAAAGTTCTCTAATCTTCGCGTCACTTTATTT
>UELU01073977.1:0-12689 GCA_900490025.1 Megastigmus dorsalis | reverse complement strand
CACGCCATTTTGTATTGGCGAATAGCGTATCGATACGCTGAGTTGAGACGCCTCAGAGACACATACTTGTACAGGATACGCGGCCAACACAAGCCCACCTCACGCGTGTCATGTGTGAGAAGACAGACCACGGGCTTGTATGTCAACGCAGTGAGCGACTATGTTTTCAGCTAAGCGAGTAGAGCAGGTAAGGTTAGGCACGCTCTCTTTCCCGTTGCCCGTTGCTTCTGCCGTAGCGCGGAGGCTCCGCCCACTCTCTCCCTTATCGCTGGCGCGGTAACGGCGGCGCGAGCTGATTGGCTGATTTTCTAAATTTTCAATTGTCTATAACTCAAAATTTTTGCGTTTAATTGAAAAACGGAAAAGTTACGTGTGTCTTAGAATTTCCTCCTCTATCTCGTAGTTCCATTATTTTCGGTCAATTTGCGAACGCCCTGTATTTCCAATAATATGTGTATAATTTTTATGGTTCAAGATTAATCTTCAATATCCAAAAAGTATACTTAGGTATGATTTGAAATTATTTTGTATTGTATATAATACAATAATTAATACGGTCTGCATTGATTTGTAATGAATATGAAACATGTATTGTATTTTTATGGACCGTAAGTTTAATATCAGTTATATAGTGTTATTCGTTCAATTATAATTAATTTTCATACTTTCTCAGTTATAGATTATTTATCACGAAATTGACTTGTTGTAATTTTATTTTAAAAAATATCAATGGTCACAATTTTATTTTTGTATCAAAAATTTGTCGATTTTGGTTCTTTCAATCAGTTAAGCTGATCTATACTAATCAATATTTTTACTCTTTATTTATATAATATAACGAATTTACGATTGAATTTGATATTCAATCGTTAATTCGATTGTATGCTCGATCCGACGGCGCTCAGACATCGAGGATGATGAGCGAGAGTGAGAGCGTCGGTAAGTGTCGCGCGAGAGAGATAGCGGTAATTAGCGCGCGATAGAGGGGGGCCATCGAGCCTCAGATCGATTTCCGCCGCAATAACGAGAGCACGCGCGAAAGAAGGAAAATCGCGATTGGTGTATTGGTGTTTGCTTGTGTGTGTTAATTGGGACCACCACAACCAACCTTATTAATTGCACTGGGCTGCAGCCAGTGCAATAATCATCAACAGCGGAATAGAGAGAGAGAGAGAGAGACAGAGAGAGAGAGAGAGAGAGAGAGAGAGACAGAGAGACATCGGTGCAAAGCAGCATGAGTAAGTAATTGTTGTACTAGAGCGACGGATCGCAGAGGCGATCCGTGTATGTGTGTGCGAGTGCGCGCCAAAGGATTCTTTGCCTTCTCGATTCGCGAATCTGCTTGTATTCCATTTTATTATAGAAAATATTTTGTTAATTAGATTCACGTAGTAATTATTCACGAGGTATTCTTATTTTCCCTAACATCCCGCGATTACCGCCGCCTCCACGGGCACAGTAGATAGCGGATCTACTGTGCATTTTCTGAGCAAGCTGGACTCGCGAGCCTTGCACGGAGCTCACGAGTATCTTTGGTCCTAGCATCGGAAAACGAGACTCGACAAGAGAGTCTCGCATTTGTCAACGGTAGCTGATAGATCCTGAACAGCGGGATAAATCAGAGGATTTTCCCACTGCAACGTGCAGCAGATAGGAGTGTGCAGTACAGGGTTACTGCACACTGAGAGAAAATCAGCCCCGTTACAACAAGAATGTGTCAAATTTGATTTAATTTATAAATTTTTTAAGATAATTGTGTTATTAGAAACAAAGAATATTAAGCGACTGGTGTGATAAAATACTTATGATTTTAATTTTCTGTGTTGCTGTATAGCTACTGGTGTCAAATACTTGGATTAGTTTTTGAAATCACGATACTACTAAACTGCATGTACTGTTTATAAAGATTAAGACTTCAGGCTGCTGAGATTAGAAAGGTAAATAATTTTTGTAAAGTGTACTGGTCTCTTTGATTATAATTAACTGACATCTTAGACAGTTTAATTCAAACAATATATTTATTTAAGAGTTTACGTTAGATTGAATTTTACTTATCCTAATTGTATTTTTAATTTCGATGGACACAACTATGGTTTTTCTAGTTGCAATTTACCCGTTGTAAGTTAATTGATATAAATCAATACACTTTGTTTTTATAAATAACAAATGTATTATTTTCGTTCAATTTACAGATTTTTTTAACTAATTTCACAAAATTTGAATCAGAAATAAATGACCTTAAGCATCTCGGGTGACAAAATACTAATAAATATTTATGTTTTATTGCTGTATAGCTGCTGCATTACCTAATAAAGCAATTTTTCAACCTATTGTGCTGCTGAATAGCATCACCTGATTGTTCTACGGATTAGTACTTGAGGTGTAACCACCTTTTCATCATCCTGCTGCTTTCTTTAGTATCTTCAAGGATGCTGTATCTTAAGGATTGACTGCATTTCAAATCTAGTCAAGTTTTTTATGTCTAACTCTAAACATGACTGTTTTTATACTTAGATTAGCATTTTAATCGTTTACACTGTTATTTTGAAAAGAACCACTCCTAGAAAAAAATGTTTAATAGAGAAAATTTTGTTGTCTTTTGTGCTCTACAACATTTACGAGAAATTAATATTTTTATTGTCAAAGGCCAAAATAGGTCATTTTTAGCTAATTTAAGCATTTTAAATATTTTTTCCATTGTTCTCTTAAAAGTATTTGCTATTACAAAAAACTTTATATGGGAGAAAATTTATGTTTTTTTACACTCTACAATTTTTACCTTTTACACTTTTATGACAAATTAACATTTTTATTGTTAAAGATCAAAAAGAGGTCATTTTTAGCTAATTTAAGCAGTTTAAATCGTTTTTCCATTGTTATTTTGAATAGAATAACTCCTAGCAAAAAATGTTAAATAGCAAAGTTTTGTTTTTTTGTGTTTTATAAGTTTTACATTTAAGATTAATGAGAAATTAATATTTTTAATGTTAAAGCCCAAAAAGCGGTCATTTTGAGGTAATTTAAGCGTTTATAATCGTTTATCCACTGTTAAATTGAAAACAACTGATCCTACGAAAAGTTTTGTTTTTTTGTGCTTTACAATTTTATTTAACACTTTATATTTAACACTTTAATAAAAAATTAATATTTTTAATATTAAAGCCTAAAAAGCGATCATTTTTAGCGAATTTAAAAACATTTGACCGTTTTTCTACTGTTGTTTTGAAACGTATCGCTACTAGTAACAAATGTTTAATAGAGAAAATTTTTTTTTGTGCTCTACATTTTTTATTTTTAACTCTGTTATTGGAAATTAATATATTCGATGTTAAAGCACAAAAAGAGGTCTTTTTTAACCAATTTTTTTTCTAGCTATAGCTAAAAAACACTTTTTCGCAATTATTAAAGGGTGTGCCATTTCGAAGCCTTTCGATGGATTTGGCCCAAAATAGGAACATTTCTATTGTACAATATAATGAGTCAATTCCCAAAGTTTCGGCCCCATCCGTCAAAAATTTATGGAGAAAATCACAATATATTTTTACACTTATTGCGATGACGAAAATATAACGACCGCCACACGGTAGTGCCTAATAAAAATGAAAAAATAAAAAAGTTGCCTTTTTTGATCCTCTAGACGTTAGTATTTTTTTAGATTAATTTCCCCAACTTGGAAAATTTCGACCCAGTGACAATAACTTTTATCTCGCGGCAGCTGGTCCAAGCGCTCAAGACCTTTTAGAATCGATGCCTTTATTTATACTTTCGTAAATATTGTTTAAATGCCATTAAAATATTCATGATGTATAATTTAATTTGTTTAGGTGGTGGATCGGGATCAACAGAGGAAGGGGATTGGAGTCAAGTGAGTAGAACTCGACAGGTTTATTCAGTGGAGACCGCCAAACTAAAAAACAAACCCGTAAGACCAACAATATTTTTTACTTTTTTAAAATGCTTTTCAGTTTCAATGATTTAACACAATATAATTTGTATTTTTAACATTAGGGATTTTTAACATTATTGTCAACTTATTAAAGTCACTTACTTGACTTTTTCTTTATTTTTTTTTTGTCATCTAGTCCTAAAAAGAAAATTTTATTATTCAAAATCTATAAGAGTGTAATAAAATTTTCTGGATGAAATCATGACTTATTGTACCGGTGATAAATAAGCCAGAAATTCTAAGGTTTACATTTATTTTTGTGTTACATTATCGAACCTTTTTTCTCTAGAAAATGAATATTTTCATGCGACTACATGATTATGCACATGATTCGCACGCAAGTGCACATACTTGCTTACAAAAAAATTCGCTTAAGCATTAATCTCATACATAACTACATGCCAGAAAATGTTTTCAGCATCTTTTTTACATGATCCATGTATTTTTTTAAAATCTTTTTACTACCAATCAGAAGACACGATTTAGTGATGGCTTTTTAAGATCAGATGCTCCATCACATTAAAAATATAGATCTGTCTATACAATCTATGGCTTAATAGAACTTTGATAATTTAGGCAAACTGAAAAATTACTCCAGATTTGGATCGAAATCACATTATTTCTATGCATTGTGCCTTACGCACGAATCTAATATGAAAAGTTGAAATTAACGGGATGTCGGAGCCAAAGTAACACCTTGTAGTTTTCGGTATACATGAAATTTACGTACTTTCTATCGTTCCTAGTGGTCTCAAAATGTCCACAAAAACATTTTTTTGTGCTATTGACCCATTATTTTAGCCGGGACTACCTGCAACTTATTTATTCTAATCTAAATGAATAGGTCACCTCACTGAGTCGGCGCTGGTATCAGGTGGGAGTATCCCAAGTGAGTGAGAGATTAGATTAAAATAAAAATGTATAGGAACTCCTGGCTAAAATAATGAGTCAATGGCACTAGAGAATTTTATTGTGAACACTTTCAGACCACTAGGAACGCTGGAAAATATGTATGATCCATTGTGCAGTCGTGAAGGGACTTATTAATTATAAACTAATTTTAGAATAGTCTCTCGCTGCTAACCGAGAATGTATTGCGCTTTATTGAGCTTCTCTCGGATAAGGTAGAAAAGTATTACACTTTTTTACCAAACCTCGTGAGGAGAGAGCAAAATATCTGTCTACTGTCCGATACGCGGCAGTAAATAGATTATAATAATTATAAACGTAAAATATAAGTATCTTTTGCAGTGGAACTCGCGGCAAATCTACAGATAAATTATCTAAAAAAAAGCGCCTTTTAGATAAACCCTCAGCGTTTTAAACCCTCCAATTAGAGGGATTAACGTTAACTTACTCCTCGAATCTCATTGAGAAAGAGGCTAAAGATTTTCCCGCTGCCCATTGCGCGGTATCGGATAAAATAAAGCAGCTGCATTACCTTGCCTAGCCCAACCTGGCTGTATCCACTGAGACCAGTACTTACTTTCGTGATGATGAAGCCAATGCGTGCTTTATCATTGCCGGACTGAGGAAATAGGAGCGTCAACCAGAGGGAAAATTAATTAGCGTCAATATGGCGAAGTGAAGGAGCCATTACGCACTTCTTTATCTTCTCCGCAGCACTGACGTGATTCGGGAGGGAAAAACATTCTTAAACGTTAATTTCGAGATTCGAAGCTGGGTCCAACACACGAATCCTGTCTTTTACCTCGAGCCCGAGAGTAAAAGACAGAGTAACCATAGTACGTTACAAAATTGGCGCCCGAACAGGGACTCAGTTTATCTCGATTTGACAGTTTTTCTTTCCTTTATAAAGACTGTGAAAACGCGATGACACCCGCATATCATAGCGGTATTTTTGAGATCCAGGTCGATGCGCGTTTTAAGATTGTAGACAGTAGGTTCGAGGATGTCGACATGGGGATGGAGTGGGCCGTGAACGAAATCTCGCAATTAAAATAGGATCGCGAAATGCACGATGCGCGCACAGAAGACTTCTACGCCAAGATCGAAAGTCAAGATAGAGAAATAAAAAATTTACGAGAGCAGAAACAATTATTAAAATTTTTTTTAGTTAGGATGCAAAAGATGATACGAGTTCAACTCGAACGATTATCAATTCGAGTCGAACTTGTGGAATCAATGGTAATGGATTTCATTTTGAAAATGGAAGAATTATCCATTGTTTGATGTTCATTCCACAAAAAACAAATTTCTTTTAACCGCACACCATTTTCTAGACTTGACAGAAAATTTTTTTTTTGACCTTTGCAAGCAAGTTTTTCTTTTTAAGATTTACGCAAAAAGCCATCGCGCATGCTATAAAAATTTCGGTTTTAAGCAAATAAATAAAAATGTCAGATTCTCGTCAATCAAGCGAATGCTTTGAGCATTTACGCTCAACTGATGAAAAGGTAGAACCGGAAAGCCAACAGCAGAAAGCGCAAGAATGCCGCGAAGCGGTGACTGAGAAGTTAAAACTTATATTCGAGCGAGGAAATTCTATCTATGCAAAATACGAAAAATTTTTCGAAAAACAAGATTTGCTCGAGCAAAAAGTAGCAAAAATTTTCGATCCCGCAGCGTCTTCTCGCACGTAAATCGCATAGACCGAGGTGATTAATCGAGGTTTAACTGAAAGAATCAATTACATTTCTGATAAGCTCGAAAGTTGCTTCAACCGAATAACTTCGTTAAGCGAAACAATCGAAAAAATTAATGAAGAGAAAGAAGAATTAATTACAGACAATAAAAATTTGACTAAAAATGTGGACGAGTTTATAAATAAAATAGTAGACTCTGACGATTTAGACGTTCTGAAAAATTATTGTTTGAACCAATTGGATCAAGTAGCAGAAAAAAGCGAAATTAAAATCCAGGAAATAAAATCACAAATAAATAAAAATAAAATCGTGATATCTAATAATAATACATGAAAATGAATAAAATTCGCGTTGTCGAAATATAAAGGTGTAGACTACGAAAGGCCTATGAAGTTTTTGTCGGACTTTAATGTTTATTGCAAAATAACATGTTGCCACTCATTTTTTTTAAATTTGCTTTGCGGAAAGTTGTAGAGGAAGGTTCAAAGCTTATGTATCCTTGGTGAACTAAACAAAAAAGTTTTTTTTCATACCTATACATGGCTCCAAAAAAACAGAAAAATCGCATTTTTTTAAACTTAAGGAATTTTTTACTCGAAAATAACGCATCCTACGACAAAACGACTATGGACCTTTTTTGTTCAGAATGGTCGAATGAATCTAAAAATATTTTTTCGGATCAAAATAATCACTTTTACTAATTTGTTTAAAAAAAAATTGTTTAAACAAATTGTAACCAAGTTGCACGGTGGCAGCATCAAGTTTCTTATTCTGTGGGATCTACTGAACATAATTGTGAACAAATTTTCCAGTAGAATTCATCTTCCATGGGTCCGCCAATTTTGCCCGGTCTAAAAGATGAGACAGATAAAATGCTAAAAATGGGCATAATAAGGCGATCCGCTGGTCACTATATAAATCCGATAGCCATTGTGAAGAATAAAGACGGTTCAGTGCGTCTATGCCTAGATGCGCGTAAATTAAATTAAATGAAAAGCAAAAGAAAAAATTTATGATTACGATAGAATTAACTAGCAATTACTGGCAAATTTCAATCGCTAAAGAAAGCAAAAAATTTACGGTATTTATGAGCCATAATCGCGTCTGAGTTTAATGTAGCAGCTTTCGGAATAAGAATAAGTTCCGCAACTCTTATTCGTGGATTAGGCAGAGCTATTCACGACTTAAATCATTTCTTAATTCCATTCATTGACGATTTATTTATAGTCTCGGAGACTTTCAATCAACATTTGGTGCACTTAGGTATGTTATTTATAAAATTATTAAAAAATAACTTAAGTTTATAAATTAAATGTAGAATCTAACGTACCTTTTTTTCATTACATAAGATGAATGGCTAAATTGATCATCATGGAACGTAAAAATTTTTTTAATTTTCTTTATTACGAAGTTTCGAGGGTGTAACTTATACCCTCCTCTTCAGGCTAATAACATGTTTAAAAATACGAAATTAATTCTTTACAATAAAAATTAAAATAAAAATTAAAAATTAATGCACGGAAGGAACCGGTGAACAACATATAAGGTACGTCCATCTCTGAGTAGATAAGCTATTCCAGTTCTGGATCCAGAACCGGCATAGGGTTTCTGGCTGATCCTGCAGCGGATGAGCCAAAAACGCTACTTCTCCCCCTCCCCCCGCAGATCTAGAAAAGACAGTGATTCAGAACCGGCCTAGTATTTCTGACTCACCGTGTTGCGCTCTCTCTCCCCCTCTCCCGCAGATCTAGAAAAAACAGTGATCCAGAATCGGCACAGGGTTTCTGGCTCACCCTGCTGCGGATGAGCCAGAAGCGTCTCCCCTCCCCTCCGCTGAGCTGTAAGAAGCAGTGAGCCAGAAACT
The DNA here is from genome assembly GCA_900490025.1 of Megastigmus dorsalis. Taxonomy (NCBI): domain Eukaryota; kingdom Metazoa; phylum Arthropoda; class Insecta; order Hymenoptera; family Megastigmidae; genus Megastigmus; species Megastigmus dorsalis. The sequence goes on along the minus strand of UELU01073977.1, from coordinate 4,273 downwards.
GCATAACACTTAGCGCTAGCGGCTCATGCATGCGTCAGGCCACCCGCTGCCCATAATTTTGCAGCCACTTCCAGCTGTCCGCTACCCGCTGTCTGCTATCTGCTGCCCGCTGCCGCCTACGCTGAGCCAGAAGTAGCGCTTAATGTTTTTTTTTAAATGAATTTTTTTTTGCTCTGAGTGAGCCAGAAATACGCGCGGGTGGAGTACCGTTCTGCGACCACATAGAGGAAGGAGGCTTTTTACACCCCTTTCATTTCTCGGAGGGTGAATTCCAAGAGCAAAAAGTAGGTCGACGCATCCGAGACTTCTCCGAGGAGCACTCGAGGATGCGAGCTGCAAAGTTCACTTCGACCCACGTGTCGAATCGTACCTCCCTATATCCCCTGAGCATCGCTTTTCTTACTACGTGTTTAGCGCTGTGGGGTTTCGCTGCCTAGCGGTAGAGCGCCGTACTACTCTGGCCGCCAAATTCAAAATGTTAAGATGAATATGACAGCTCCGAATAGCATTACAACATTATGTAAGTTTCAATACTTTATGCATATTTATTACAATATTTTGAGAATTTTAATAAGTTTTAAGCGTTATCTTTAATATTAGAGTATACGTTTGATTTTATGCATCAATTAAATATTATTTCGATAAGCTTTGAAATAAAGTAGAGACAAATAATTTAATTAAAATTTTTTTTATTCATACTTAATATTTTGCATTCAATTGTACATTTTGCATACTTGATATTTTGCATTCAATCGCACATTAACGCTATGGATTCGTCTTTGACTCTTCGCTCAAGCTTCCAACGTTTCATGGCATCGACGTGCACAGAGGCGCAACTCAGGTCCAGACCTACATTCGTACCGGCAGGTTTTTTTGCAGGAATCCACTGCTGATTCAGAATCGGCCAAGGTGCTGCTACGACTTAGAGCCTTTTATAATCTTTCTTCTCGAATAATAAGTAAATAGTAGTTGAAAACTTTTGAGTGCGGTTTTTTCCATAATGAAATTATCTCTTCTTTTTTAATTGCTCTGACCGATGATGATCAGTTGATGAGGCTGTTTTATACTTAATCCGACAGGATGTCTTCCCATTCCATTTTAGAAGAGAGAGAGTAGAAAAGTTTCATTAGCTTAACGTTTTGGAGTGCACACGTAGCTTTGTATGCTCCGTTGTGATTGGTGCATATAGTCACTGATTTAGGATGATCAAATTCTGGATAACCGAATTCTGTGATATCAGATACTTTGAAATTGAAACGCTCCATCCACTTCTTTTTTGCCTTACCGATCACGTTGACGCTTGTCGCATCCTGTAGAGCTTCTTTCCAATTTCACTGTATTCGTGATCGCCGGAATGCCAGGACAAACCGTGATAATAAAGTTCAAGCCAGAGGTTTTCACGTCTGTACTTGTTAGATAATTTTTTCCATGGAAATGGCGCTTTGAAGAGAAGCACTATAGGATCGGTATGATCGTTGATTGGATTTACAGCCAGCTCTTTCAAGACGAAGTCTTGACTCGGCTTCTCGAATCCTTGCATATCCATTGCGTACTCCATTTCGAGCAAGAATGAGCTCCGGTTCGCTTTGACGCTTTCTTATATCACCTGCTCCCCACTTTAGATGAGTTTCTTGACATCTCAATTTACGGCGTTATACTCGACAATCTGATCGAGTATAATTAAGCAGTAAGCGGTGGTGCCAGCAGGAATATTCTGCTTAGCATCGAATTCCAGACGTACGTCTACGGGAGCGTTTTTCAGTGGATCTTTTTTTTTCGAGCAATCGATAACGATGATCGGAACGCGGTTGATGTAATTGGACTTTTTAAGCATTGGCTCAACATCTTTTCCTTAGTATACGTGTTGGAATTTTGCGTACATGTACAGAATTGCATATTAATTCTTCGCAACATCCAAATTCATGTTTCCAAACGGATAATATTGTGAATTGAGAAATAGTTTTAAGTTGCTGATGTTGCAGTGATCAAACTAACTAGCATTGACTGTTCTTACCCCCGTTCGATTTGACTAAAATCCTAGTATGACCAATCGACGCTTTTTCAGTTGATTAGAAGTTTTGACAGTCCATACATGTCTAGAAGAAGTCGGTAGTACGGGATATTCGTACAACTCCCACGACCGAAAACTCATCGTAATTGGTTTATTTTTTTCAATACGGCGAAGCTGTCGAATTCTGTACTCATTAGAGAGCTGTACGTACGACATGAGCCACTCGATTTTCAAAAGATCGATCTTGAATTCTTCAAAAACATCTTAATCTACAACTCGAGTTGCAGTTTCCAAGTCTGCATTGAGATCGTGTCTAGATCTTGTGATAATAAGCCCATGCTTTACATTAACGATGATTTTCCGATAGTCTTCAGCAAAACCGAGAATCATATTGAGAGGTATGAAAACGTCGAAATGACCAGCATCGTTAGTTATTTGTTGTGTTTCTGCCACATCGTTCCAACCCGCGTTCTCGATAATCAAATTCTGATTCAGATTGAGCGATGCCCAACCTTTCATGACGCTAGTCAAACCAACGTTCTTACATCTATCGATTTCTATTGCGTTTATCCCGTAGCGGATTTCCTCGAAAAGATGACAAACACCATTATTAACTAATTTTGTACTCTGCATTGCAGTTCCATCCACTTTGGTTAGTCTTCCTACCACATGTATAGAACTATGTGAGGGTAAAAGATTTAAATCTTAATGTTGCATTGATATGCGTATTTCATCGCTATTGTTGAAGTTTGATGAAGTATATGGTTGATGAGCGTGAACTTCGTAGTGAGTCACTGACTGTTCTAATGTTACATCCAACTATATGTTTAGAATTTCTTCCATTTCGTTGTAGACAGCAAAAGATGATACACGTAATTTTCCACCAGGGACAATTTTTAAGCCTGAACTTTTGAGGAACTGAACATTCTGCCGTGTTAACGCTTTGACTCGTCGATGATGACTGATGCTCGGGTGCCATGTAGATCTGTTTATATACCCTGTGTTATAAACGATTCCCATTATAACGACTTAATGTGTAACCTGATTGTGATCGTTTCCCCTCGAAAATTAATCAAATTATCGTCTTGATCGAATAGACGTATTTGTATGTGAACGATACACTCTACGGTGATTAGTAGGTAAATGACGTGCGAGGGAACCTCGATAATTTTGTATCCTGGTGGTACTGCAGGAAAAAAATTCGTAAAACGTATGCACTCTGCGTCCGTTTATATAGGATCCAGAAGTGATATTACACTCTACTCTCAATGCGTTGATTTTTAGAACTGCAACTGGAAGATCAAAGTTGTGTGAGATGTTTGGTTGCAGAGTACGGGGAGTAAATTCCAGTATTCGACCAATAGAATCTTTAGGAGTAAAATCAATTTGATGACTGCACTTGATTACACTGCGAAGTGTATTGTTGTTGGGTTTTAAAGAAAAATTAATATTCTTATGCGCCAATCTTTTACGAAGATACTTATCGATATCCTCAATTTCGTAACTACCTGTTGATAAACTAATAATATCCTTACCAACGAATAACTTGTTCTTACTAGTATCTATATTAGGTATTGAATTAAAAGTTAAAAGTTCTACTAAACCGAGAGCGTAGTTCTTATTTGATGAGAGTTCGATTGGATGAAAGTATTGTGCTTACGAAATAGATGAATGATTCTCCCATGACTCTTCGAATTATAATGACTGAAAATTATAGTGCTGCCTCCTTATATAGCTTTCCACACAAAAATAAGAGACAGAGGTGACCGCATGTGTAAGTATCAAACTCTTGATATCCCTCACAATTATATTTAACCTCATTAACTTTAAGATATGATGTCAAATCCAAAAGGGGTCTAAGGTCGCCAAAACTATCGAAGTAAACATTTTTACCTCGCTTACGATACAAGAATTGCAAGTCACCATTCAGTCTTTCCGGCAAAAATACTGGGGCAATCTGAGAATTGAAGGGAAATATTTTATTAAAATTTTATCTTGGTGGATATTTTATAAAATAAATTAGTTTGTCTTTTTTATAAATCTTTAACAAATTCGAAAATTTAGACGTCCTATATTAAAAATTGTACGCAAAATCGTCAATAGTAATTAAATAAATTGTTTCAGTTATTTTGAATTAAACAGGAAAAGTTACATTAAAAATATAATTATTAATTTCAAAAATCATATCAAAATAAAATTACCTAAATGTAAAATTTTAGTGGCTTGATTACAATTTTTCGATAAAATTAACGTGTATATGGG
>UELU01073959.1:0-11187 GCA_900490025.1 Megastigmus dorsalis | reverse complement strand
GATAGATAATTCACAGAGGTAGTGCACCTGTATTTGGGATTTGAATAATTTCAAGTATTTATTTAGCTATATCGAATTATTGAATATCCGGTTGGTAAGGCAGAAACTGTTTTATCGGTCGGATATGGATAGTTAATAATAACTAAACAGAAATTTTTGAAGGTGTCGTTGAAATATTCACTTGAAATTTTGCTGGAAGATAGATAATTAATAGACGAAGTGCACCTGTATTTGGGATTTGCATAATTTTACCTATTTATTTAGTTATTACTAATTATTCATATCCGATCGGTAAAACAGTTTGAGTGGTAACTGTAGGACTTTGACACCCCCTTAAGAAATCTAAGTTAAGAAATGATTTACTCGTGTTAAAATTATTATGATACGAGCTTATACATAACGCACATGAGGCTTAAACGTATAGAAATAGCCATTGTCTTTGCGAGGCCGTATCTCCCGAACGGAGCAAATGGCATATTCCCACTTGACTAAATAATAGCCTATTTCGTCTTAAAAAAAAATTTGAAGTGGCGCACCTGAGCTCCAAAAATATTTTTTAGAAAAATGAAAAAACACGGGTCTTATGAAATTTAAAGTAGATTAACATCGCAAACTTTGAAAAAAATCGAAGAGGTCGTATTTTTTTTTTGGTCGTTGAATCCATTTAGAATTAGTCATTAAGCTTTCTTTTATAGATGGTTGAAAGGATTCGTAATAAGAATTTAAATTATTAAATTGTAGCTTTACACATGATTTTGGAAAAATAGATTAAGAAAAAAATATTTTAATCATTTACAAAAGCTAATTTTAAGCAAGTTTCATTATATTGTAATTTGATATATATGGTAATTTAATGAGGCTATTAAAAATGTCGCTTATTAGGTGAAATTGATTTTAAAAACCTGGGTTATTAAACAAGAGGTCAAACTAACCTAAAAAAAATCTTTTAATGCTAGTATTTTCCAAACGGAAGTAAAAGTAAACTTAGAAATGCATTTTTTGTAATTACGAAGATGATCCACCTAAATGCTTATAAAATGCTATCCACCTAAATGCTTATAAAATTACAGGTAATATAAAAATTTATGAAAATATAAGTTTAAAAAAAATATGGGTTAGTAGCCTCACCTAGTTTAGGAGCAACATAGTTTTCGAATATTTTCAAAATCAAAAAATTTGGGTATTTTTTCCGCACGCTTTCTATATGGTCAATTTTTTAGACAGTTTCATCCAGTTATTAATCAGATATAAGATATACATCAACATAACCTAAAAAATACCTTTTACCTTATGGCTATTTTCACGATGGCGTATCATTGGAAACTTAAAAATACTAATTAGAGCATTTATAGTATTAATCAATACAAAATTAAAAAAAATCGATATACGTTTTTATTTTACAAGTGATACCGATTTAAAATATTTAGGAATTTTTTGACGATGAAGGTGAGCTTCAAAAAAACTGAAAATATTTGCTTCGATTTAGCTTTGTACCCACTACATTTTTTTGTAATTTTTCAAGTTCATATGTCTTAGGTAAAAATTATTATGTAAAAAAGGGTGTTTTAGGCATATAGGGGCAGATATGTTGTAACCTATTTTTTTAGCAACCAATGTATAGGTTCTTTTTAAAAAACGAAACAGGGGCATTGGTCTATTAATGGGAGATACCCTTAATGAGAAGTCTAAATTTAAAAAGTCTAAATTTAAAAGGAAAACTACTCCCACGAAAATTTTTAAATGAAAATAAAAAAAATACAAAAAACAGAGAAAACGAATTCAGCGGAAAAATTTATTTAAAGAGAAAAAGGAAAAAAAACAACAAGACAAAGTATAAAACGTAAATATGAGGCGTTTCACGTCAACTCTCCAAGCACGACGCGCGAGCGCCAAAACACGCTGTGTTCAACTCGTGTTTAAACTACCTAAATGAACTCAACAAAAATATGTAAAACATAGATTTTGTGTATTTTTTTCTCAGCTTTCCAATGGTGTAAGTATTTTTTCCGAAATTTTTTATTTTCACCTTTAAAATCTATAGAATATGTTATATCTCGAAAAGTGTATTTTTATTTTTTTTTTAATACTTTTAATCGAAAGCTGAGGAAATTTTACATAGAAATCAATGTTTTGCACAGAGTGCAAATAATATTTACTATAAGATATACAACGCGAAAAAGAAGACGTACCGCCGCTCCGGCGCGCCCGGCTCGCCTTACCCCGCGCGATACTCCGTACATATGCACATAGTTTAAATATTACTCGCTAGGTGGATTATACTTCAAAATCATTGTTCTGAATGGCATTTTTATGCAACCGCACATGGCAAAGGTGCATGTGATGGTATAGGCGCGAACTTAAAAAGAGGGGCAAAACGAGCGAGCTTACAACTTTCTTCAAATCATCGGATATTAACGCCAGAAGATCTCTGTACCTGGGCTGCAAGTTATTGCAAAGAAACAATAGTTTTTTACAGTAGTAAGAAATCTTACGAAGAAACTGCTGTAAAATTAAAATCAAGACTAGAAAAAGCCAAATCTATTCCAGGAACATTACAATTTCATGCAATTATTCCAATAGGTCAAAGAAAATTAAAGCTACAAAAGACCTTTTTGAGTGCAGAATATTGTATCTTTCCCAAAACAAGTCTTAAACAAAAAAGAAAAAAAGTAATACTACAGCTTTAAAGGAAGAAAAATTAATGAAAAAAGTATTCGTGCCGGATAGCGCACCGCGGTAAGGCGGGCCGGGCGCGTCGGAGCGGCGGTACGTCTTCTTTTTCGCGTTGTGTATCTTATAATAAATATTATTTGCACTCTGTGCAAAATATTGATTTCTATGTAAAATTTCCTCAGCTTTCGATTAAAATTATTAAAAAATATATTAAAAATACACTTTTCGAGATATAACATATTTTATATTTTTTAAAGGTGAAAATAAAAAATTTCAGAAAAAATACTTACACCATTGGAAAGCTGAGAAAAAAATACACAAAATCTATGTTTTACATATTTTTGTTGAGTTCATTTAGGTAGTTTAAACACGAGATGAACACAGCGTGTTTTGGTGCTCGCGCGCCGTGCTTGGAGAGTTAACGTGAAACGCCTCATATTTAAGGATTGAAGAGAAACTTGCAGAAAATAAAAATAAAATGATTTGCTTATAAAAATTTAAGCAATTAATTAAAACAAATAAAATTGAAAATGAGACAAAATGCGCCTCAAATTTTAAGGGGGTATATGTAATACCTAAATTTTTTTTAGTCATATACACTTAAAGTATATATTATTATTACGTACCTAAAAACAAATTTTCAAGCAGGAAATCGAAAAAATAAAAAAGCTATAGGTATTTAAAGAATAAAATCGTAAAAGGGAAAAATTATGAAATAATGATTTTTTTCATCATTGCAGTTATATAAATTACGATATTATATTTTCTATACAAAACAGAATATTTTTATATCTTAAGAATCTAAAAGTCATTCTGAAACGAAAGATTTAGCCTTCAGTGCTTTCAGGTATCTATGCCATGTCTTAAATGCTGCAAGTAAATATGGCGTTCGTGAGAATTTTAGTTTAAATGTGTAATCTCGATTACTTTAGAGATCCAAATAATTAATGCCATTTACAATTTTTAACCTTATTTTCACTATTACTGAAAATGTACTTATAAAAATAATATTCGAAGATTTTTTCAAATTTTCAATTGGTAACATTTAAATTCTATTCCAATAAATAATACATGTTATAACTGCAATATAATAAAAATTAAATATGAAAAGTGCGGATGTGTATAATATAATTGTATAATTATAATTGTATTTCAATGTAATGCTCACATATTATTGTAACAAACATTTCAAACATCAGTCAACGTGTAGATTAATGACATTTCCTAATCGTGAATCTGAATGAAAATATCATTAAAAAAGGAAAAATAATAGTAACAAGTATAATATAACAATATTGCAATACTATTTTTTAAATTCAGTGTTAGAAGCGAATTCAATCCATATTTAAAGTTAGGAAAATTGTAAAAATAGAGGTTACACGTATATTAAAAAAGAGAAGGCAACTTTAAGAACGGAAATATACATACACTTATTCTGAAAAACAAAACTTTTGAAACATATAAGTATTTTCTTTCAATACTTCGCTATAGTAATATATATATATATTACGGGGTAGGATGTAATGAGGTAGGATTTGGAATTGCGAGGAAAAAATATGCGGACGCGGGGCTAAAACCTATGACTTTATAGGATTCTGAGACGCGCTCCTGGCATGGACTCTGCTACAGATCTTACCGACTATTTCATGCCGGTAATACAGGAATCTACCATTCACCGACTAGCTTCTCAAATCCGCGGCCGTTATATACATATATATATTATAACGGCCGCGGATTTGAGAAGCTAGTCGGTGAATGGTAGATTCCTGTATTACCGGCATATATATATAGTATAACGGCCGCGGATTTGAGAAGCTAGTCGGTGAATGGTAGATTCCTGTATTACCGGCATGAAGTAGTCGGTAAGATCTGTAGCAGAGTCGATGCCAGGAGCGCGTCTCAGAATCCTATAAAGTCATAGGTTTTAGCCCCGCGTCCGCATATTTTTTCCTCGCAATATATATATATATATATGGAACATTATTTGTCAAACAGAACAAAGCTCCGCCCAAAATTCATGTTGGTTGATTTTTATGACCTTGGGCTTAAAACGTTACTTATTGATCCCCCTTTATGGGTTCGTGTGGCCTTTTTGGACAATTTCAAAATGGCCGCTCAAAATGGCGGCCGGTACCCAGAGAAAAATAACGAGTTCGAATCAAAAAACTTGTTAGAAAAAAAATTGTCGGTGGATTCGATTCGTTTTTGCTCAAATTGTTGGTATTTGACGTCCCTAAAAAGTTGGATAGGTAGGCTGGTAAAATCCAACATGGTGGATTCAAGGTGACGGCTAAAACCTCGAAATAGTTGAAATTTAAAAAAAGTCTGCAGATTAATGCCAAATTTGGTTTACGGATGTTTTTCAGGTCGCTGATTACGAATCCAGGATTTGTTTGACCTCATCAGGTCATGGTCAAGATCTTTGCAAGGTCAAAATGAGAAAAAACCACTAAAAGTTGGATAACCATCAACCTGCATATTTTTGGCGTCACTGAACCCGAATCCGGAGTCCGCTTGACCTCATCAGGTCAGGGTCAAGGTCATGTCAAGTTCCAAATGAAAAAAAAAACACCAAAGCGAGGACAACCATCATATCTATATGTTATTGGGGTCGCTGTTTGCGAATGCAGGATCCAATTGGCGATCATTTGAGGGTCGGAAACATCAGTTCAATACTCCTAAAACAAATGGACCCGAATTCAGATTCAGCAACCCGAAAAACTTTTAAATTTAATATTTAGTATTTTTTTCTCATTTTGACCTTGAATTAACCTTGATCCTGACCTGATGACAAACGGACTCTCGATTCGGATTGATTGAGCCCAAAAACATGCAGGTATGATGGTTATCTCCCCTTTAGTGGTTTGTTTCTCATTTTGAACTTGAAATGACCTTGACCATAATCTGATGAGGTTAAACAGATTCCGGATTCGTAATCAGCGACCTTAAAAACCCCCGTAAACCAAATTTGGTATTAATCTACTGACTTTTTTTAACTTTCAACTATTTCAAGGTTTTAGACACCACCTTGGATCCACCATGTTGGATTTCACCAACTTACCTATCCAAATTTTTGGAGATGTCAAATACGAACAATTTGAGCACAAAACGAATCAAATCGAACTCCAATTTTTTTATTCAAACTCTCTATTTTTCTCTGGTTACGGGCCGCCATTTCGAGCGGCCATTTTGAAATTGTCCGGAAGACCACACGAACCTGTAAAAAGGGATCAATAAGGAACATTTTAAGCCCAAGGTTACTAAAATAAATCAACATAAGTTTTGGGCGGAGCTTTGTTTCATTTGACAAAGAACGTCCCTTATATACAGGGCGTTCTGATATTGAACGAAAATAAGAGTACTACGAGATAAAGGAGGAAATTCTAAGACATACGTAACTTTTCTGTTTTTCTATTAAACGCATAAATTTGGAGTTATAGACAATTGAAAATTTAGAAAATCAGCAATGAGCTCGCGCCGCCGTTACCGCGCCGGCGACAGAGGAGAGAGTGGGTGGAGCTTCCGCGCTACGGTAGAAGCAACGGGTAACGGGAAAGAGAGCGCGCCTAATCTTCTCTGTTTTATTCGCTTAGCTGAAAACATAGTCGTTCACTGTGTTGACATGCAAGTCCGTCGTCTGCGTCTTCTCACACGTAACATTGTACACAGATTCTCTGATGCATTAATAATAAGTTCTATAAATTACCGTCTTTGAGTAGCCGCCAAATTTACATAATGCAAATGGGACGAGCTGGTCCGATAGAGTGGCCTGCACGATCGCCAGATCTCACACCACTCTACTATTTCTTGTGGGGTGACTGCAAGGAAAGAGTGTACAAGTTACCAGTCGACGAAGAGCAAGAGTGCCGTCGACGAATCATAGCAGCCTTTCAGGAAATTAGTGGAAACGATGGTTCCATCAGGAGAGCGGTCGGAAATCTGGTTCGGTGTGCGGAACTGGTGCTGGAACACGATGGCATGCACATCGAGCAACACCTGTAGACGTCGAGGAATCAACGGCACTTGCCAGAGCCAAGATCGACACTTCTCAAAAAACAGCAATGTTTCAAAAATTAATCTCTTGTGGTTTTTTTATTACGAGCACTTCTGATATCAAAAAACAATCCCGAGGCCGATTAACATCATGATAAATTCATTAATCGTATTGCAAATATTCATTTTTCCTATTTATGAAAAAATTACCATAATTAGTCCCATTTTTCCGCCCCTTTCCTGTCTCTTACGCGCAGATAGTTGAGAAACAGTTTTTTATATTTGATTTATTTATTTCTCAGCAATTAATATTTTTCTTAGTATTTACTTATTATTTATTCATTAAATAATAATAAGCAGTTGCATTTTTTTAATCAAAAATCGTTTTAAGAACATGGATTTCTGAAGAAAATAAGTAGTTTTGCTAAAGAACCAAATTCATTTAGTGAATTTATTTAGATTTAACATTGTTTTAATGTTTATATCTAGATTTTAATTATTAAAATAGAAAACATCAAATCCTTGTACGAATAGATATTCGCACGCCATTTTTTATTTGCGAATTGTGTATCGATACGCTGAGACGCCTCAGAGACACATACTTGTACAGGATACGCGACCAACACAAACCCCCTCACGCGTGTTACGTGTGAGAAGACGCAGACGACGGACTCGCATGTCAACACAGTGAACGACTATGTTTTCAGCTAAGGGAATAGAACAGGGAAGGTTAGGCGCGCTCTCTTTCCCGTTGTCTGTTTCTTCTGCCGTAGCGCAGAAGCTCCGCCCACTCTCTCCCCTGTCGCCGGCGCGGTAACGGCGGCGCGAGCTGATTGGCTGATTTTCTAAATTTTCAATTGTCTATAACTCAAAATTTATGCGTTTAATATAATTTACGCTGTATATAGTAAACAGTTTTTTAAATATAAGCCACCAAAAAAGAATGTTCTATTAATACTTTTTATTATTGTAAAAGTTAATTATATTGCATAAAAAATAAAATTATTTTTTAAAACAATTGTTCTGAATAAGAATATTTTCTGAACTTTTTACTGACGAGTATTACTTTTAATATAAATTTCCAAGAAGAATGGTTTGTAAATATTGTTTTTATTGTATAAATGTAATTAATGCAGTAAATAAAAGCAATTTCTTCAAGCGAGCGAGCGCTAGTGAACGACGCTGACGTATCATTGTTAACATTAAATTAAAAATCTAATAGCTCCCAAACTCCGAGATTTCATTTTGTATACCTTTTCATTGCATATAAAAATGTAAGTTTAGTAAAAATGCACAAAATATTAAAAGCTTTTGGTACAGCATGCGTAAAATTCAATTTTAGATGTATATTTATATAAAAGTAAATATATTTAAATGTTTTGAATGTTAAAACCCTGCCGAAAATGAACAATTCAAATTTATTAAAATTTATTAAAATCGAATAAAGTTTAATTAATGTAATTAATGTCAATACCTTCAATAAACTTATACAAATGAATTGTCAGATTTTCAATCATTTTTAATTAATATTAATGATAAACCTATATTCAATTAAGAGTTTAGGCCGCTCTAGAGGCCGAAAAAATAGGCTTTTCTAGGATTTTTTTCTAGAAATACTACCAAATAAATCGAGATTTCAATTAAGGATATTTATTAACAAATGTATACAAAAATTTTTTTGAAGCGATTTATTTTAAAATGGCGGCTGTGCAGCATTTTTCCGATAACGTCTTCGTTTTTTCAAGGCTCACGACCGGATAAACAGCTCCTGTAATTTTTGAATTTCAATTAGCCAATTTGTTTTATTTTTATTTTATACACTAACTGCTAGAGAAGTACGCAGATTTTTTTCGATATTTTAATTTTTGGCCAAAGTGAAAAGTGAAAAATTTGCTTGAAAAATCATCAGATAATTGTTAATAACAAATGAACTATGCAATCTATAAACAATATAATTTTCAAGATATATTCAAAATTTCAAGTAAATCGGTTGAAAATTGTCTGAGTTATGTTTCCGGCCAACTCAAAAAATACAGTTTTGAGATAAACGCGTTTGAAGTTTTGAGTAGTAGAAAATCATGAATAATTTTTTAATATCTTTAATCAGCGATGCTTGCACCATGCAATTGGCCTTCCAGGTTATCGTCCTGCTCTTGTTTTTCTTTTCTGCTTCTTGTCTAGAATAGTCTATACACAAATGGTTTCAATAAAATCTGCCGTATACGTGCTCTGATCCCCTAACGTCCATTTTCTCGAGCGGTTACAAAGGTAGACCAGGAGGCCTTGTACTAAAATTCAAAACCCGTTTACTTAGAAATTTTTCCCGACTATAATTTTTTGGCACATCATTTTTGAGGTCTTAGCGGGATGTCAAAGTCCTACAGTTACCACTCAAATTGTTTTACCGGTCGAATATGAATAATTAGTAATAACTAAATAAATAGGTAAAATTATGCAAATCCCAAATACAGGTGCACTTCGTCTATTAATTATTATCTATCTTCTAGCAAAATTTCAAGTGAATATTTCAACGGCACCTACAAAAATTTCTAGACCGAAAAAATAAGTATTTGCATCGAAATGAGTGCACTACCTCTATGAATTATCTATCACTTGGCAAAGTTACAAGTAAATATTTCAAGTACACCCTTAAAAATTTCTGCACCGAAAAAACGCACTCATTTCGATGCAAATACTTATTTTTTCGGTGCAGAAATTTTTGAAGGTGTCGTTGAAATATTCACTTGAAATTTTGCTAGAAGATAGATAATTAATAGATGAAGTGCACATGTATTTGGGATTTGCATAATTTTACCTATTTATTTAGTTATTACTAATTATTCATATCCAATCGGTAAAACAGTTTGAGTGGTAACTGTAGGACTTTGACACCTCCTTAAGGGACAATTAAAAACAAAAAAAATCGATTTTTTAAAAATTCTAGAGTGGCCTAACCCGAATCCTTAAAGCAAATTGTTTCCAATCAGTAAGATCATTATTGACTTCAATCGATTTCAATAGTATTAAGCAATAGAATTAACTATTAGCAATAGAATTAACTATTTTTAAATGTATTTTTCACAATTCAATTCAATAAAATCCAATCACATTTAATCATTTTTACCTGAATTAATTTTAATTGGTTAAAGTTACATTCAACGTGAATAAATTTTAATAGTTTTTAATAAATAGTAATTGATATAAATCTCAATGTAACATATGGACATTAAAATAGAATTGTGATTAATTAATTTTAATAAGCAAAATAATCAATAATTTTTTATGACATTAATTTTCAATGATTTTTAATTAACTTAATATTCTTTTCATTGTATATCAAATTTCATAGCTTTCAATGAATTTTAATACACGGAATAGAAAAACTTTTAATATATTTTAATAAATTACTATCTGTCATACGTTGGGAAGAATTAATAAATTTTAATCTAATAAAAAGACATTCGAATTGAATTGAAATGAATTAATTTTAATAATGGAAGTTATAAATATTCAATAATTTTTAATTAACTTTAATATTATTGTAGTATAAAATTTAATTACTTTCAGTTAACTTTAATACACGAAATAAAAAAAAAAACATTTAATAACTCTAAATAACTTTCAATAACTTTCCTTCTGAAAAATGTTCTGGGAGAATGTTTCTAAGCTCCGACCCAGAAAAAGTTCTTGCTATTTTTCTATGCGTTACTTGCAATTTTGAATCGACTGTGCTTGTCGTGAAAAAACATTTTTTTCAGAAACTGTTCTTTACAAATTCGTATGTTTTTACTATATGAGTTTCTATATGCATAACATTAAAATTATTACTTATGTCGACTGTACTCTACTATAAACTGACAAAGATCTTTCTATCGGTCTTACAGTCTAATCATTTTCATGGGCAATCAGATTGCCATTCTATATGCATATATTCGAAAAATTTTCTAATTTTTAATATACTTTAATAGTTTTCCAATGCGTGTAAAATTTAAAATAAAATTGAAAATCATAATTGAAGTTCATTAAACTCTATTAAAATAGATAGAAAATTATTCAAAGCTTTATTATTAGTATTCAAAGAAAAGTCATTGATAATTATTAAAATACTAACACCCCCCGTCGCGGCTTCGCCCGCGCTATAACGCATAGATGTGATATAATAATTGTTTAAAAATGTTTTTTTTTTTTTTAATGATAGATTTATAAAATTTGATTAAAAATGATAGAAATATAATAATAAACCCCCTTACCCCCTGACCCAATTTTGTTTGCCTGCGGCGCCCACCTGTATTACTAAGGAAATAATCATTAGAAAATATATTAAATTGTTTTATTTCTTTATTTTGCTTATTTAGTAGTAGTAACTGTTTTTAAATGAAAGTTGTATATAGAAAAAAATCCCTAGATCTCTTGCGCAGGCGCACACATTCGCTTATGAATCTTAGTGCTCATACTCTGTTAACAAAATTATTTCTTTATTGCTAATAGTTATAATAAATGCCAAAACCCAGTGCATATATG
>UELU01073950.1:7046-17774 GCA_900490025.1 Megastigmus dorsalis | reverse complement strand
GTTTCTGTGACTAAACACGGATTTCGGTGTATTTATGATTTACTACTCCTTTAAAGACGTACATTTTTATTTAGATGGTATACCAATGTTTTATACTACTCTAAGCATCATTTTCGAGAAGTCCTGAAAGGTATTTCAAAATAAAGAATTTATTATAAGCTTTCAAGAATCAAGTGCTCGCGTCAGATTGCCGTGCCTTTTATTTTTCGCTGAACCTACGACTAGCGAATGACGATGTGGAGAGAGAGACCGAGAGACAGCGCAGCGACGGCCGGCGGCGGAGAGGCACTCGGCGGGCCGCCCCACTCTACTCTCTTCGCGCTCCGCTTGCTGCTGTAGCTTTACGCTGATTGGCCTGATCGACTGATTTTCCATCGATGATTGCTCAGTAACTACTGATCGGATCGAAAAGTTTATTAGTGATTTTTTACTTAGAATTTTTCGCTCTATCCGAATCCATATCGTGTGATATACTATTTGTTAACACCCTGTATATCCCATTTCTAACACTCCAATCATCCTTGCCCCTCATTTCTCTAGTCCTTTCTAACCTCACTTTTTTATTCTAAGTTTTCTCTGCATTTTCTTCTCTTCTTGTCTTTATCTTTCTTTCCCAACTCTGTTAGAACCGAACTACTTTATTGCACCTTCCGTTTTTGTTCACTACCACTCTACTTTTCCTCTGTATTCACTTTTTACTCTATTTTTTTCGAGCATGCACTCTCTACACGTGTTTACTGGACGGCGGCCTTCCCCCCCCCCCCCCCCCCCCCCCCACCCCCCAATAGGTAACATATATGTTTTGAATACAATTAAAATCTTTAAAAGTTGTTATGTATATATTGAACGGAACACTTAATTTGTTACATAATGAGATATAGAAGAAAATCTATATTATTTACGATTTTAATATTTACGTGCTGAATTAAGCAGGAAAAGTACTCGCTGGGGCTCGGCGTTTTATTTCGAAGCAAGTTATATCGCTGCTTTGCTTCTCCCGATTTCATAAACATTAAATATAATTTAGTCGCAAGATAGAAGGGCTAGACCGGACGTGGATTAATGTAGGACCTTTTTAATAGACGAAACAGACGTATATTCTCGAATCGTAAAAATCACATGAGGCTTTTCCCCTGCGAAGTTGCATTTGCTTAAACAGAGAGAGAAAAAGATGTAAGAGTGACAGAGAAGGATGAATTGAGTCGTCAATTAGATGTTCCTCAATCACTGCAAACGATCGCTTGGTCAGGTTGCTTTGCCTGTATAGTTCCCGTTCTGTTGTACGCTGCACCTCGAGAGCTGCAAGAAGCTAATTCAACCACTGCTCGCAGAGCCACAATCATAGACGTCACTGACTTCAAACTCTGCATGCCAAACTCTACACGCAATTGCTCTTTGGCCGATAATCCGAATGATGTATCTCGTATCGTGGTCCAAGCGTCTCTAACTTATTAGCCTCTTTTCTGCCGTTCCATCAGTGTGCACAAGATGGCTTGAGGACTCTTACTTCGTCTCTGTCGCTCCCCTTTTCCCTTTCAATCTCTCTCCTTCTCTCTCTCTCTCTCTCTCTCTTTCTTCCATTCTCTCTCTCTTTACTTTTTAAAAACTACTAGTCCAGGAGCACTAGCAGGGGTGACGCACAAGAACTCTCGATACCCAGAATGCGCAGTGACACTGGTATACGATCTTTCCAGGTTCAATGCGTGCACTTTTCTCAATTCTCTCTTAAAATCTCTGCGCAATCTATCGTCTCTGTACGGATTCAAGACGACCGTCCATAAACAACTACTTGATCTGAATGCTTAGTCACCCGTTATGGTGCCTGTGATTTTTAAAATTTTTTTTTATTTTTCTATTTTTCTTTTATGTATGATATAACTTGCCAAAAGAGACTTATATACCTCACACGGGGGACAGACAAGTGAATTTTCTTTCCATTAATTTATTTTGTTTTGTCCCCTTCGCATTTTTTTAAAGAGTTAGTATACTTATTGGCATGAGAGTGTATGAATGGATTGAGTGAATGTTTCAAAATTTTAAAATTATAAATTTTTAATATTAATTGCTTACTCATAGATAGAGACCAATTTTATTATTTAGTTTATTAATATTTATTAATATATTAGATCGATAAATATTTTCAAACTGATTTTAAGACTGATTTAATTTAAAATACTGTCATATCATATAAAAAAGTTGAGCAATATATTTACAAGTGAGAGTTTTAATGAATATAAAAATGGAATTGTAAAATTATGTAAAATAATATTACCAATTTTTTTTTTGTAAATTATTTACGAATAAACTTCTCTCCCTCTCTCTCTCGATGATTTCTCACCCTTTCTTACCCCTTTTTCTCCCTATACATATATATTATAGATTTTTAATTACTTTGAAGGCTAAAGGAGGTTATACCCACTGGTCTAATAAATGACATTCTACATTCTAAGTTCTACATTATCTCTCTTTCTCTCTGTGTTTTGATGGTTGGTCTCCAGGTGGGTGCTTCTTACTTTCTTAAGTCATGCATATCTTTCCCACTAGAGTGGGAGCATTGCATCAACGTCATCGCAAATTGATTGGCGAATGGTGGTATTGGAGGTGGTGTGCATTGCGGCCGGCAACATGAGTTTTTTGCAATTTTTTTATGCGAGTTTTAATTTTGAGATTGATTGTTCGTCACAAATTGGCAGAACTTACTTCCTTTCCAAATCTAATTTTTGCTGTATACTCTAAAATCTTTATATCCGATGTATTTTTCAACGAGGAATTCTATAAAAGAGGACATAATATGAATAATATTAGTTATCTAATAATCACCAAATTACCACATAGTATATTATCAGTCAACGTACAACAATACATAAGTGAAGTATTTTGAATATTATTATATTAAAGTGTTGGACTTCAAACTGAAGCGAAGCAGAGAAGGAGCTCTTATCCTCTCTGTCAGAGTTACTAGCAGGTGTTGCGGCAATTTGGTGTTGGAGGACGTGGTCCGAGTTCTGCACTACCGCCAGGAGGTGGTATGGAGTTTACAAGGGGTTTCAACAGAGGTTAATTGTTAAAGCTGACGCACGCACCCAAGGCCAAGAAGAGCCGGTGCGTGACTTTATCACGTGCCTGCAAGCGATTGTGCTGAATCAGGTCCCAGTGCCTTCGATAGAAGCGCAGCTGGACCTGATGCACCGGGATATGCTGCCAAAATTGCAGTGTATGGTGCGTCGTGCAGAAGCCCGTGACGCCGAGTCACTAATGGAGCTGGCGAGAGAAGCTGAGCTCATAAGCACAGCGGGTAAGGCATTTAGATCTCCACCATCGCCACAGAACACCGTGATGCCGGAAAGGGCATATAAGAAGCTCCAAAAGCTTCCAAAGGCCAAACTGGTGGTCTCTGGAGTGGATACGAAAGTGGCAGAAGTAAGCCAATATCAGCCAGAGACAACGGCATTCGCTAAGCTGCTCAAGGAGGTCTAGACACTGACCGAGCAGCTTGAGCATCGAGCGCGGATCAAGTCTCCAGATGCGGTGAAGAAGCGACAGGGCTATCGGAAGCCCAAAGAACGACCTAGATCACCCGTAAGCAAAGAGACGAAAGGAGAGCATGGCCAGGGTGCAGGTCCGGCTAGCCCTCGGAAAATACATAAGCAGATGAAATGCTATACGTGCGAGAAGCCCTTGCATATGGCTAAGGATTGCCGAAGCCATATAGCTTGAAACGGAAGGAGGAGCGCGCAGTAAAGGTAGCTGCGTCTCCTACCATCCCGCTAAATACCTCTAAGTCGGCTAGAGAGGTCAACGGAAGTTGTTCAGCGGTAAGTCAACATCGGTGGCTATAGGATTCGAGCATTGTTTGATCCTGGAGAAGCACGCACAGTAAAGGGATCTGTAGGATTACAGATCGTCAGTGCATGCGGTCGAGAGCTTCGACCAAGCTAATGCAGAGGTGCGAGAATGGCTATCGGTCATTACACCGCCATCGTAGTCTACGCGAGCCCACCGTTCGAGATCGCAGGGATCCAAAAGGACGTAAGAGTTGCTATCTTACCAGGATTAGATGCAGACTGTTACGTCGGAGTGAACTTCACAAGATTGTTCAAAGCAATATTCGATCCTTGCAAGCACTAGTTGTTCTTTAAAGATGAGAACAAATATGTGGATCTAGAACTAGCTCGACTCAGCGAGCGTAGAGTCATAGCTGTGTCTGCCGTCGGGCTCGCTGACGTAGTATTAGCTGAGTGACAGCAACTGAAGCAGTTGCTAGATCGCATGATTAGGCCGCCGGAACGTATCCGCGATGAAATCGAGGTGTACACCACGCGGCTGATCAAAGTATTATCCTGTCTCGAAAAAGATCGAGGAGGAAATGCATCGGCAGATGAAAAAATTACTCGAGGCTGGAGTAATCGAACCGTCTGACAGTGGTTGGTCAAGCCCTGTCGTAATGGTTAAAAAAATAGCGGCAAATATAGGATGTGCATCGACTTTCGCAAAGTCAATGCGGTGTCAAATAAAGATGCATATCATTTGCCATTCATGGATCAGATTTTACGCAAGTTGCAGTCAGCTAGGTATATCTCTACCCTTGACTTGCGTAGTGCGTATCATCAGATTCCACTGAAACCCGAATCGAAGCCCATAACAGCGTTTACAGTACCTGGTATGGACCACTTTCAATATACTTGGCTACCTTTTTGGGTTATGCCAAGTTGGAGCAACGTTCCAACGACTGATAGATAATGTCAACGGATCGAAGCTCGAGCCATATGCGTATAGCTACTTGGATGACATCATCATCGTAACAGAAACGTTTGATGAGCATCTAAGGAGGCTCGAGCAGGTGCTCAAACGCATAGTTGATGCAGGTCTCACTGTCAACCGTGAGAAAAGCGTATTCTGCCAAGAAGAGGCAAAATATCTCGGTGTGATAGTGAGACCTGCATCGTCTATCGAGATAGATTTTGGCCCGATCCTGACAAGATCGCGCCGATCATGGAATATCCGGCTCCCAGAAACCTGAAGCAGCTCAGGAGTTTTCTAGGGATGGCATCGTGGTATAGAAAATGTTTGAAAGATTTTGCCACGATGGCCGAACTACTCACTCAGCTGACAAAGAAAGCGAGGAAGTATGAGTGGCTCGAAGAGCAGCAACCGGCTTTTGGCCATATAAATGCTTTGATTGCGACTGCTCCAGTACTACAGCAACCACAAAATAATGTGCAGTTTGTAGTACAAAACTGATGCCAGTGATACTGGATTGGGAGCAGTACTTCTCCAGATGATTGATGGAGAAAAGAGAGTGCTTGAGTTCGCCAGTCGAACTCGTACAGTGAAGCATCGTGATGGCGCTCTCAATAACGTACCTGACGCCTTGTCTCGTATGCACGAGAGCGCCGAACCTGATATTGGTGCAATATCTTGGGGCGATGACACTCAAGTTGAGTAGTATGTCCACTCGGTACAGAAGGTTGAAGAAGATCCCACCAATAACCCGAGTTATAAGGTTATAGGTGGGCAACTATATCTGTACCAACCAAATGAATCGCTGACTGAAATAATGTAAGACTGAATAACCTGTGATATCATAGAAAGACTGAAAATATGACTGCGAAAAACAAAAAAAAAAAAATAAAAAAATGTATAATCTAAAGAAAAATCAATATTGACATCTAGCGATTATTAATTAATTAATTAACTCACTTAATTAATATAATTCAATATTATTTCGATAATATTTACAACAATGTAATTTGTACAAATTATCAAAACTATTGAGAAAAAATAACGAAAATTAATTCGATCACGTAATTAATCAATATTTTAGAAATTAATTTAATTCGAAACAAAATATCACTGAATCGTATCGAAGAATAATGCGTTTCATGAAATTTTGCCAGTCAAATTGTTGATGTGAGTCAATAATTTTAATTATTATTATTAATTGAGAAAGCGGAAGATTAAATTTTAGGCCTCGTTTTTTAGATGCATAAAATGCTAATTTATCTCCTTGGTGAAAAAAAAATGTTTGTTTTACGTGCATTGGAATTAACAAAGCTCTCCAGACTTTCGTGCGCTGCGATCGCAAGCTCCGGGACTAATAATCTACACTCATTAATGCTATAATTCTCTACTTTACAAAGTGCAATAAAATTCTACTTGCAAGATCACAATTTTTTTTCGTGTGATATCAGAATAAAATAGTTGTGTAGAGTTTTCAGTGCATGTAGAGTTTTTTATCTTCTAACGTTTTCGTATGTGTTTAATTTTTCAGTGTAGAGTTTGTATTGTGCAGAGTGTGCGCATGTAGAAATTCCCAGTGTAGAATTTTTGTTGTACAATTTAAGGTAAAAAGAATTGTGTACACTTGACATGGGTGTAAGAAATGCGTCTGTAGAATATATATGTGCGGAATATGCGTGTGTACAGTTTTCCGGCGTAGGATTTTTTCATGTCACTTTACAAGAACAATGTGTAGAAATTTCTTGTGTAGAATATCCTTGTGAACAATATTTCTGTGATGAATAATATTTTCGTGTACAGTATGGATGTCTAAAACAGGTGCGGTGTCGCGATACGAAACTAAGCTCAGATTTTAAGCTCCATTATCAAAAATGCAAGGAGATAAATTTAAGTTTTGAACATGTAAGTATTTTTGGAACTGATTCACTAAAACATTGAATAATCCTCGATGTCAAAATTTCGAGCTTATGATGCTTCGTCAGTCTCGTCTCTCAATCCTTTCTCGAGACAGAGACCATATAGAATATGCACATCGAAATTAATGATTCCGAAATCTGATATCTCTTCTATTTATTTCGCACTCCCTACAGAAAGTTCGTGTGTAAAGCAACATATTTTGTGTTTTGTCCCATAAGTGCTTTTAACACGTAACTGTGAATACAATTGTTTCTTTACACACTCACAGTTCGTATAGGGCTCGTAAAATATTCGACTTTCAGACTTAGTACGGTTTCGCATATGCGAAAAACTCCACTACGCGCTCTTGTATCGGCAACTGTTAAACATTCTAGTATTAAATGCACCAATATTATTAATAAATATTCTGATGAAATAAATAATTTAATATTTTATTGATTAAAAAGTTCTGTAAAATAACAAAAAACAAAATTATTTTTCTAATGGATTTTAAAACTTCTGAATGGATATATTAAATAAAATAACAAAAATATTTCGAGTTGCCTAGCAACGCTGGTGACGCTACCAATTGCGACCGATTTGAGAGCCTTTATAACGCGGCGTAAGCTCTCAAATCGGCAGTATTCGCCTGGTGCTTCAGGCGTGTAAGGAGCTCCTGCACACCTGAAACTCCTAGAGTCCAAATCAACGCGACTATCTGGTGCTCCAGTCGGGTTGCTAAGACCCGGGTCGAATCCCCAATGCTCCAGGGTTAGACTGTCACACAGGTGCTCCTGGTGACGATATAACCATCTGGCCCCATGGTTCCGGCTAAGTCGAAGGCGCTCCTTGACTTAATCAGAGCATGGGGTAATACGAGCCACCCCGCTAAACGTTCGATCTTTATTAAATGCGCTGGTGCTCCAGGTAGTGAATAAAGACGAACGAGGCGAGCTTGCCCCCTCCACCTCTGGCGCCCCAGGGTGAAAGGGAAGAGGATCAATAATCTGCACGTGAGGTGCTCCTCCGTGCACGCCGAGCGCCCTACACCGATACCCGCCATTTTTGGCCTACGTTTAGGCATTATATCCGCGTTCTGTGAAATGTCGGTAACCGAGGTGCCCCTCGTTACCGACACTATTAAGAAATCATCGTACAGACGCCGCGTCTGGACTGGTACCTTAGTTAGGACCACCAGAATCCGAATCCGTAGGGTGTCAGTAATTGGGTCACCGTGTCCCAATTACTGGATTCACTCATATTTATGTATAGAAGCCTTGCACGGTTGCATATAACTTATTCGCGTTGGAATAGCTCGTCGGAATCACATACTAGCCGCGTAATTGTAAAACTAAACTGAGAATCATCGATAATTACAACTCGTCATATTTATACTTTGTTTCAGACATCTCTAAATGTCTTCCACCACCATCTATGGAATAAATATTTTATTTTTTAATTTTTCATAAACAGTTGTACTATTTATTCACGAGTTCACCCCTTCCCTAAAACCCTGGTTTACTCGAGCATCCGAGGGAAGGTCCTAACGTTACATGGCGCCCGAACAGGGACGATATAAAACCAGTAAAGTGAAGTCGTCGATTCTCAGTTCGGTTTTTCTTCTACACCCGTTAATATGCCACGATTATCCACAGCTTCATGGCTCGCGCAGACTTTAGAACCGCGTAGAGTGATAAACGAACAAGCTCGCGAAATAGCGAAACTACGAGCGATAGTAAAGAATCTAGTGGCGCATACACTGGAGATAGCAGTTCGTCTACGGGGAGTCGAGCGAGACATCACACTCGCCGCCAACGCCAGTAAAAACTGCACCGAGAGAGTAGAGTAGATCGACAGAAGGGCCGGCAAAACGTTCGAATATTTCGGAGAAAGCATAGAATACCTTTTCTTCCTAATCGAGAAGCTAGGTAACTCCAGGAGCTTAATACTGTTACTGTGGTAGCGCACGTAAACCACACGTCATCATTGTTTAAATGGGGGTCGCGTGGGTGTATAAGTTGAGCAAGAACGAGCTGATTACCGAGCTCAAAGCTCTACGATTAAACACAGACGGTACAGTAGCGGTTTTGCAGCAGAGACTAATACAGTACGTGCGAGACAACCCGCTTGACTTTATTGACAAACCCTCCGATCCCACCACCTACGACGAAAGACACGACCGTACTTTAGACGACGAAGAGGTGGCCAAAGCATTAGCCATCCTCAACATGGAGAACCCCCCATGGGGTACACTCCACCGACCGAACAACCACCGAGCAAGCCACACTAACTAAGCCATGGACCAAATGAGAAAGTGGGGTTGCCATTTCGATGGCAAAGACGTCTACTCTTTTTTGGAGCGAGTAGAGGAGTTAAGAGGCGCGTACCAATTCTCTGAAGAGCAGCTGTTACGAGGTTTTCCCGAGCTACTAAGAGGAACGGCCCAGTTGCGGTACCGCAACACAGCTGCACACATCACCACGTAGGAGGCGTTAAAAGAAGCCCTCAAGGGTTATTATTTGGCTCCAGGAAAACGCAGACACCTCGACCGACAAATCAGTGTACGCTGCCAAGGAGAAACCGAATCCATACGCACATAAGTCACGGGATTTGTTCAACAGATGGAAAATCTGTATTATAATATGAGGCCGATGCTTCGCCTGCATATCCGGCTACAAGAAGTCAATGACACTTGCAGTCTGATTCAACGCGCCGAAGAAGTCGACGAGACACAGAAGCAACTACATTCCATCAACTCCTCGCCTAGCTCATCAAACCACTCCAGACCTAGACTGAACCGACCGGTAATGAACGTACAGACCCCGTACGACCGGAAAACCTGCTGCTGGAAATGCAAGCAACGCGGACACGATCGGTTCCAATGTAAAAATGCCGCGAAGAAATTTTGTTCGCACTGCGGTAAGGATGACGTTTGGTCTCGGGACTGCAACTGCCCTCATCAGGGAAACGACAGTCGGGCCGGGAGGTCAACTCCCTCCACCCGGCCCGCGCAATAAAAGACGGACGATTGTACATAGACGTGTACGTAAACTCGCGACGTTTTGCTGCTCTGATAGACTCCGGTTCCGTTTGTTCATACGCAAATCCATACACCGCGAAAATTTGTGAAAAAAATGTTTGGAAAAGCACGCGAATTAGAAAGAGCTGCGCTCGAGAAAATTGTTACCCAGACGTTTGCGCACGTGTAAATCCATAGTAAATGGCGCATTCTATGTAATGAAGAACCTCAAACACAATTTTTTGTTAGGTATGGACGTGCTAAATCGTTTTAATATGCGTTTATACTTAAACGACGAATTAATAAACCAACTTACTTTTTCCTGTCTATGCACAGAGCCAAAAGACATCGAAACGGCCGACGGTCTCGCAAAAATGTCTAAAAGAGAGTTAGGCGAAGTTGACGTGTTTATTAAGAGTCAAATGTCTCTTTTTGACGGGATTAAGGGACCCACGCCACTCGCACAACACGAAATTAAGTTAAACCCGAACGTAGTCCCGATAAAACAAAGATACCGTCCACGAAATCCGGTGATGCAAAAAGTCATCGATGACGAAACGACCAAAATGCTCGCGGAAGACATAATTCACCCCTCGAGTAGTCCTTGGAGCTCGCCTGTAGTGATCGTTAAAAAGAAAGACGGTAAACCTCAGTTCTGTGTGGACTTTCGAAAAATCAACGAAGTCACAGAAAAAGACGCCTACCCGTTACCACAGGTTAACGCAACATTAGATAAATTGCGTGGAGCACGTTTTCTCTCCACTATCGACTTAACCCATTAACGCCGACGTGATCAGAATTTTTACTAACTTTTCAACGTGTTTATTTATTATGTTATCGGACCAAAAAAATAATGCAATACCTCTATTCCTACGCGAAATTTGATGCTCTTTCAGAACCTGAGCTCCAAATTTCGATTAGACACCGAGAAAAAAAATATGGCCGATTGAAACGTAAAAAACGTGAAAATTTTCGAAAATAATTTTTTTTTGCATTTTCTTTCACAATGATACCGCAAAGGTATCAACTTTTTACTATGATCTGAGGTAATCATGGCACTCGAACATTAAGAG
>UELU01073943.1:18594-49040 GCA_900490025.1 Megastigmus dorsalis | reverse complement strand
ATTTAGATTCATACAGAATCATGCCAAAATGTGCCAAAATGTGTAGAGTCCAACTGTGCCAAACTGTGCACAAATGTGCCTAATTGTGCATAAATGTGTCTAAATGTGCCGAAATGTGCCAAAATGTGCCAAAATGTGTAAAAATGTGCAGAAACACAGGAAACTTATTTAGCACTCTTAAAATAATTTCTGTGCCTAACTGTGCGAAAATGTGCCTAAATGTGCCAAAATGTGCCAAAATGTGTTAAATGTTCCAATTGTATATACCTGGACACATTTATGGCACATTTCGGCACATTTCTGCACAGTTAGACACAGTTCAGCACATAAGTCATTTCCACTAGGGTACCTTACCATTCTTCTAATTATTCAATTTATGTTTGAAGTGATTATCATAAACACTTCATAATTTGGGAAATGATAAGAAATGAAATATATTTTGTGTGTCTGGTCTTCGTGTGTCGAAATTCTACAATAAAATAAAAAAACATTCTCACGGCTACTAAAGGTTAGGTGACATTTTGCTTATATCGTAACAATTTATATGCATATCTCTAAGAAACAGACCACAAGCACAACCGTATTACTAAATAGAATATTCTAAAACATTGAAAAGTACGATTGAACCCACAATAACATTTTTATTTGAGAAATAGGAATTGCAATTGGATTCTGCACAGGAGATAGTAGGGCATGGTGCGCGTGCGCAGAAAGCTAAGAGAAGAGCTGCAGAGGCTACTAGGCTAGGAGAAGGACTAACGCGTATGAGGCCGATAAGGCGTTCGGTTTATGCGTCGTATCCCAAAGATCGCTGGTTCAAATCCCAGTGAAAGAAAAAAGGTTTTTTTAAGTGTTTAATTTAATTGCGAAAAATTGTGAAGCGTGGGAAAATTAATATAAAAGCGGCTCTATTATAGAAAATTATATATATTATAAAATTGAAAATCAAATTGAAGTTCCATTAAACTCTATTAAAATTCATAGAAAATTATTCGATTGAATCTTTTTCAATCAATATTATATAGAAAATCTTTTATCGTTTTCAATCGACTTCAATAATTTACGAAACGAATATGTTTGAATAGTTAAAAGAAGTATTAAGAAAAAGGATTGGGATCGATCGAGGTTTTTTTAATCGATTTCAATAGGTCATTTCCAGCAGGGCACCCTGTTTTCCGAATCTAAAACACTTGGATTCCGCCTCTATTCCAAGGCGAACACCAAACATGTTTTGCGCCCGTAATTGTTTTGATGCCTGCAAAATCAAGTACTGAATTACGCTCTCGGTATGTTAAAAAATAGTACAAGTACGGTACACGAGCGCAAGATGCTTCTTTCCTCATATAGAGAATGATATATTTTGCGCCCTAGTAGCGTAATACTTATACCAATTTTTTTTAATTTTAGGAAACTACCTATAAATAGGTAAATATACCTTATAAGTATGTTTTAGTTTCATAGAATTTAGTTTTATCTTATAGTTATAATTACTTTATATTCATAATATTAGAAAGTGATTATGCTACTATGGCAAAGAGTTCGAAAAATGGCAAGGTCGAAAAGATGAAATTGAGCGATAAAAATAAAATAAAATAGTAATTATATAAGAAACAAACCAAAGCATTGCGTGATATTGTAACAGTAAGTAATTTATTGGTGATGTAAGGTAGAATAGGGCTGACTCTGTAAAAATGCGAGATACACGCGATTGTCGTGTAAAGAAGTTAGAAATGTAGAAATAAATAAATGTTAGAAAGTAATTGAAATATTTAAAGATTTGAATATTACTATGAACTATTACAAAGAAACTAATTATATCTGTTTATTGCAAGTATAATAAATATTTATTTATTTATTAAGATTTATACAGGTTATAACCCTTTACAGTATAATTAGTAATACAAAAGTAAGCATTTGAGATACAAAAATATTAGAAACTCCAAATTTAAATTATGGTGATTTATAGTTTATTGTCAGATAATTTTTTAAACATGCAACTGTACAATTGTTTTTTACGAAATTGTAAAAGCATAAATCTAGTTTTTAAAATAATTTTCGGGAATTTATTTAAGTACTATACAACTTAAAAACGTTTCACAAACCATCAAGATCGTGATAGTATATATACATCTACAAAAGTGAAAGATTTTTTTTATTCCATCAACAAGAAGTCTTTATTAACTCGATTTTCACTGAGATATTTAGTGTTGAGTCCATTTTATAGTTTTCAAGTCAATGCCATCCTGGACCATCTCCCACAGTGGACTCATTTCTCGCAGTCTAACTACATGCTTTACGGTATTCCTAATGGTGTAATCAATTTCATCACTTGTTGTGAATCGACCAATTCCAAATCTTATACTCGAGTGTGCCAAATCTTCAGATGTTCCAATAGCTCTCAAAACGTAACTTGGTTCCAAACTAGCACTCGTACATGCTGAACCACTACTTAAAGCAACATCTTTCAAAGCCATGAGTAAAGACTCTCCCTCAACATATGCAAATGATAAATTTACACATCCAGGGTACCATGCGACTGGATTTCCGTTGCGTATTACATGTGCTAATTGTGATGTGATACCATTGATTAGATGATTACTAAGACATGATACGTATTCATGATCATATGCCATTTCATCCTGTGCAAGTTCACAAGCTGCACCAAGTCCAACTGCTAAAGGAGCTGGGACAGTTCCACTAAAAACAGTGAAGGTTTTTTAATGCTATGTACATGACAATTATGAATATTATACAACTTTTTAATGTACCTAAAAAAGTACTTTTACAAAGGAAGCTCAAACTATGATTAATTGATTAAAAATAAATAAAAAATATTTTTTTTAACTAGGTAGTTAGTATAAAGTTTTTTTTTCAATACAATTTAATGACACTCAAAGGTCTGAACATTGATTTAAAAATAAAAGCTAAATTTTATACCTTCTCATTCCTCTTTCTTGACCTCCACCACTTTGTATTGCTTCTAATCGTACTCGTGGTCTTCTTCGCACATACAGAGCTCCTACTCCTTTCGGCCCATAGATTTTGTGTCCACTAATTGATAAAAGATCTATATTCATTTTGTTCACATCAATAGGAATTTTACCTACTGCTTGAGCAGCATCTGTGTGGAAGAAAACCTTTTTTTTTCTACAAATTTGACCTATTTCTTCAATTGGCTGTTTCACCCCAATTTCATTATTGATTGTCATTATTGAAACTAAAGAAGTTTGTGGTGTTATTGCAGCTTCTAATTCTTCAAGATTAATAAGGCCATCACTCATCACTGGTAAATAAGTAACTTGAAAACCTTCACCTTGTAGAAATCTACAAGAATCTAGAACGCACTTATGCTCAGTTTGTGTTGTAATTATATGATTTTTTTTCTCTTTATAAAATTTTGCAACTCCTTTGATGGCTAAGTTATTGCTTTCAGTTGCCCCAGAAGTGAAAACTATTTCTTTTGGATTTGCTAGAATCAAGTCTGCAATCTGTTGACGAGCATGATCTACTGCAGTTTCTGCTTCCCAACCATACATGTGTGTTCTTGAATGTGGATTTCCTTGGTATGATGTTAAATAAGGCATCATTTTATCTAAAACCCTTGGATCCATGGGGGTTGTTGCTTGAGCATCAAGATATAAGGCTCGCCCAAGTGCAGCTATCTTCAATTCTTTTTCTTTGTCTTCACTACTTAGTGAAATATCAATTTGCTGTGATGCAGTATTATGAATTGCTCGACATTTTTTCAATCGCCACTGCCTCAGAATCAATATTCTTACAGGATGCAACATTTTAAAAATTTAACTTTAATGCTATGAATACTTATAAAATAATTTAACTAATAGATCTTAAAAGGTATAACTGGGTCTAGTATTTGATTTTTGAGACTTTTCAATTAAAGCATTTCTTCCAAAAATGTCTGGATTCTGTAAAAAGAAAATAACGTTAGAAAGGGGTAATTGACATAGAAGAATTTGTAAAATAAAACTCAATTTAAAATAATAATACATAATTGACGTATCTAACATAATTTTTTCTACTAAACTATTCTAGTTTCACAACACTAATCGATTGACACCATCGACTTCTTTGAATAAAAGTTATAAATATTAACAGAATGTTGCACTCTAACCTAACGCATACGATTCCAGCGTGTGATTAAATTCGGCTACCTAATCGTCTCCGCTCCGCGAAGTTTTGATTTCCTTCAGCCAATGGATGAGCGAATGCGGAATGAGTCTTTGCGTTGCGGTTGCCTATCTTGTATCTTCGAGCATATACATATAAATCAACAATAGCTAGGCAGGCGGCTTGACGCTTGTGGCTAAACGGCCTTGTACTCATGCGCATTGTTAATTGTTTCATTTCATGACATGACTATGTGCAAATACTGTGCAATAGGTAGGTACCTACGTCCTACTGCTAATATCGTCAATGATTGATAATAAATAAAAATATAGATATGTAGAAATTATATAGCAAGGATATAAGTACAGAATATACCTAGTAAGCTGTAGGACAGTTTGTATGCAACATTAATTCATATACCTATAGGTGCAATAAACAGTCTCAAAATTAATTAATATTTTAGTACTTCACATGTAAATCGCAGTTACAACCAGATTTAAATATTATATTTATATTAGAATATAACCGTGATAACTTTCAAGCTCATAATTACATACGCTTGCTCTAAAAATGTTTAAGTTTCAGACAATTATTCAGTACTTAAAATATTATTGGTTGCTACACAGGTCAATATATATAGTTAGTTGAATAAATATAGTCTTTTTGAAAAATTTAAAGAATAAGAAAATGAAGAAAAATTTGACAAAACAGAGATAATCAAAATACCAAATATAATTTTCTTATCAGTATAAGTTTACAGATTATCATATTGTATTTTGAATTTACTTAGTCTTTTGTGCTTCTGTAGTGGTACACTTATTTAAAAAATAATTAATAAGTACAAAAAAATTGTAAAAAAAGATTCAATCAGTTACAAAGTAAAAAAGTAAAAAATATCAGTTACAAGCAGTAATAGTACAAAAAATATTTTTAAAAAAATTTTCCGGTGTTGGTCCTAACCCCGGCCCGTCAAAGAAAGCGCGCTCGTTAATACGGGAGCTAGCTTGGTGAGCCACCTGCCTTATGGGGGATCAACTGCGCTAGGGGACTTTCATAGTTCACTTTGCCATGTGAGTACGTGCCTGTATTATGAGGTCTATCTTCGTTATGACAATTATATGTCAAAAAAAAAACACGTCCTGTGGGCCGGTCCGGTGGGCGGGACGGCGGTCCACTGCCCAGGGGATCAAAAGTTTTAGTCTAGGGAGTTACCCTGTGATGAGGTAGAGTGTATGACAGTTGGTACGGCAGTGAACTGCCTTGTCAGCTGTTGGTACCTCAGTTGAGATGAGGGAGGTGGCATTGCGTCTTTTAGACTTCAGTTGGTTCCGCAAGACGCGACAATGCCTTGACTCGTGCCTCGTGGTGACTCCTATCTTCGTTGACTCCGGTCTGTGTCAGAGACGTGTGTATACATTTGCACACGCACTAGACTACACTCCGGACTCCGGATAAGAGTATAAAGTATAACAGACACACAATACAAGCACGTCCTACCGTATAATCAAAAAGGTGTCTCTCTCTCTCTTTCACAAGGGGAAAAAAGTTGTAATATGGCGCTGCCCCGAGGGCGGTTCGCTTGAGGCTCGCGCGCGCTCTCCTTGTAGAAGAGAAAGCTGCGAGTAAAAGGCTAGTGAAAAAATTGCGCGAAAAGTGATAAAACACTTGGGCTCAGCAGGTGAAAAGGAGGTGTAGCCACCGAGTGCGCGAGTATACATATGTGAGTGAGAAATAGTCGGCACGCGCTTTCCCGGGAAGTCCGTCCCTCGACGGCGACTCTACCCGATGGATAATTGAAATGCGAGGATAAGGAGTGAATCCAACAGATACATTCGTGGAAGATCACGAAAAAAGTCGTTCCCGCGGCGCTTCGCTTGAGGAATACTATAGCTGTGGAGGGCCATGGGAGACTGGGAGACCATGGCGATGACGAGTCTACAGCTGACCGACACGGAGAACAGGTATTACGGAGATATTTTCATCTATTGCTGCGAGAATGCCGACACCGACGTCGTACCCACTGTGAAAGTTGGCGAGCTCTTGAGATCCGCTAATCTACCCTGCGACGTAACCCTCAAGGTATTTACTTTTTTCTCCCTTTTTTTTTGGTTACCTGATCAAATTTGTAGAATGAATGGGGTGTGTAGTACTATTACGATGACTTTGGCTTCTGTTTATTTACTTTTTATATCGGGAAGATTTATTCACATAGGTGTTCTTAAAAAAGAGTTTTGAGAACTGTTAGTATTTAAAGGCTTGTATTTCTCTTTGTGAGAATTTGTTTAGTGCTTTTATGTAAGAGAAACTTGTGAAACTGACTCACAAAAGTTGAAGAGACTTTGCAGTTAGCTACTAGTGTAGAGTAGAAAATTCATTGGTCTTGGCTATACTTAACTTAATGGCACCTATAAACTAAATTCTTTGTATGTAATTATCTTCAATTAGTCTGTTTATTTGTGAGACTTTAAAACTAAATGAATTATAGTTCTGGAATTTGTATTTCGTGTGACTATGTAGATTTGTTTTTAATAATTCTCCATAACAGAAGTTTATTTTTTTTGAATTTATTCTTTTACTCATTTTATTTTCATTTACAACTAAAATTTTATTTAAAATGTAGATAAACATGTATAAAAATTATTTTTGTATTTTATTTAAGTCTTATTGATTCTAAAAAATATATGATTATAGAGAATTGTAATGAATTATTCATATTGCAATAATATACTTATTGGCTATTCCAAACAGTTATTGATACAGTTATTCTAATTCTGACGTGTGATGTGGTATTTGATTATACACATATATATGCTGTTTTCTTTTTATCTTTTATTTGTGCTTTAGTTCAGTTTGCTTTGTGTTAATTTCATGCACTGTTGCATTGCAAGACCTTATTTGCACGGTGCTAACACAATATAAGCACCTACAATTTTACAATCAAGACTGTATTGAGGTCCTAGAATACTTCTAAATGTATTTAAAGTATATAACAGTTGATTATTGAACGGAAATATCACCAATTTTATTTAAATTATTTGTCTGAATAATAATTGCTTAAATATGCAGTCATATTCTGTATATATTTATCAAAATTATTGACATTCTTTATCAATTTTCAACTGAAATTTTCCATAACATACATATTTTTTAAATGAATTAATATAATTTTATTAATGGTTTTAAATATATATAAACTATAGAATATCTTTACACTATCACTTAAAACAATAATTTATGTATAAATCAGATGCATAATTAAGTAGTTGTAAATAAAAATAAATTGTTAATAGTAATCTGATATATGTTTATGTATTCATACTGAGATACAGGATGATACCAATATATCTAAATAAGGAACTATGAATCATGATTGATTCATACTTTGTAGACTGTTTGAAAAAAAAAAAATGATTTCACATATTAGTAAAGTTACCATCAGTTTCTCAATTAATTATTAGAACTTTAAATTTACAATCAGAACAATGACGTCCTAATTATCCGTCTAATTTTGTAATTTATAATAAATTTTAATCATTGAATATTTTTATTTTAGATATTGGATATTTGCGGTGGTGCTAAAAACAATACACTCAACAGAAAACAATTTTATGCAGCTTTAAAACTTGTAGCAGCGCATCAAGCTGGCCTTGAGGTTCACAAGGATCTAATACACGCCTCCATTGACGAACTCGCATTACCAAGATTTACATGGCCTTCGTCGATGGGAGATGACGAAGAGGACCTCAAAAAACGTTTCTCTAAGAAAAGTTCAAAAATTAGATCGACTGGCCATATGCCTGAAAGCACAACGGAAAGTGAAAGTGAGGCAGAATCTCCAAGGGAGACAGAGGGTGGTAGTACGGACTCGCCAACACCAACGAATAGTGTAACACAAGAAAGAAATGATGGTGCATTAGGAGGAGAAGCAAATCTAGATTCAGTATCTGGTGGGTGGCAAAGTCTTCTTGTGTCAGAGGAGCAGAGACAGTTGTTGGGTACTGAAGAAGAAAGTTCGGAACGTCACAGCAGTGATGATGGTGATTTTTTATTTGTTATTAAAAAGAAAAATTCTC
Source organism: Megastigmus dorsalis (assembly GCA_900490025.1). Lineage (NCBI taxonomy): Eukaryota > Metazoa > Arthropoda > Insecta > Hymenoptera > Megastigmidae > Megastigmus > Megastigmus dorsalis. The sequence continues at coordinate 40,839 of UELU01073943.1, read as the reverse complement.
TTGGTGATAAAAAGAAAAGTTGTAAAAAATTGTATTTATTTCTAACCACGTGTTATGTTTTATTAAACAGAATATGACGAATAAAACGTAAGAAATTCGTTTTCGATCATATCAAGAAAGCTTATAATTAATTTATACGTTTAGGCGAAGGCGAGGACGGCGAAAGCTTTCCGCCAGAGCAAGTGTGGACGATCAGCGATGAGCAGCGCGAATACTATGCTGCCCAGTTCGCTCAGCTCCAGCCAAATCCTGAGGGTCTGCTGGCTGGCTCATTGGCCCGTAAATTCTTCGAGAAATCGCGTTTGCCCGTAGAAGAGCTGCGCCGCATTTGGCAGTTGGCCGACGTGACGCGCGACAGTGCTCTCAGTCTTCAAGAGTTCTACGTGGCGATGCACCTTGCTGTGCTGAGGCGGAATCACGTGCCTCTGCCCGATGTGTTACCACCGTCCTTGGCTATGCTCATTGACGCTCAGCCACCGCAGCCGGCACCGCCACCACCTGTAGTACCGCCAGTACCCGCACCTAGGGCCAGCCCTACCACGAGGTGAATAGAATTTAGTCGGATGGAATCCATCGTTGTTTGTAAAAGTTATCCGGCTGTATAGGTTTGATGCATTTAAAAAAATCATGTCGAACAATACTTGTGTGCGATTTTTTATATATACATATACATATTATATATACAAAAAATCGTACACAAATATTGTTCGACATGATTTATATATACTTTAAAGTTAAATAAATAAAAGACGATCGTCAGAAAACCAATTACAATTTTATTGAAATTTCTGAAAATAGCGACGTTTTGAAGGTCTCGAAAAATAACCTTCCCATCAGGCAATGCTGATAAACGCTAAACACACATGGTTCTATGTTCTTTCAAGTAACTTATAAATAGCTGATCAAAAACCGTAGTTACTTTTTGAAGATTTAACACATAATTCTTCCTGGGCCTCGCGAGGGGCAGAGGAAGGAACTTATATTCGCGAGGCCTATATATAAGAAAGGAATAAGTTCCTTCTTTCATTTTTTGATCAGCTGTTTATTAGATACTTGAAAAACGTAGGACCATGTGTGTTTAGCGACTATCAGCATTACCTGATGAGGAAAGTAATTTTCAAGTATTTCAATAAAATTATAATTGGTTCTCTGGCAGTAGTCTTTTCTTTTTTTTACTTTAAAATTTATTTACTTAAAATTTACTCTATTAGAATTTCTTGGCTTTTGAAATATTCCAGAACATGATTAATAATTATACAGCCATGTATATATTATGACCTCACATTTTCTTTAATTTCAAAAGAGCGGCAGCAGCAGCGGCAGCAGCAGCCGCAGCAGCGACAGCGACGATAGTTAATTCGGGCAAGGAGAAAAGCAAAGAGTGGACAAAGTTTGTGGATTCGCCAACGGGTACGAGCGGCAACAGCAGTAACAACGGCGGATCTCTGACCAGTCCAGGTCCAAAGCCCGTTAATTTTGACTTCCAGAAGGCAGCGGTGGAGCGCGACCCCAAAATCCTACACCCGGTGCCACTACGTCTAACGCCTGAAGCGGCGATACTCGCTTCCAACGCCAATGGCAATAACGGAGTCGTGCCGATACTTGGAGACGACGAAATATCTTTAGCAGCTGGACTTGCTCAGAGACCACTTGCTAAGAAACCTGGACTACCACTGCCAGAGGAGACTGTGATAGCGACTCCCAAGAAGGAGCCACCTCCGCCACCACCACCTAGACCCTATAGGACCCATACCAGAAGCTCTAGTCTTGATCTTAATAAATTAGGTTCGTTAGTATACGAGAGCATTAATTTTCTCTTAAGCAGTTGCATTATTTTATTTATTTTTGCAAGGTGCTTTTTCACGAAGACAAAGATAATGGTTGCTTAAAGATGAAGAGCATTTTGCGCTAAATGTGTAAATTTTAGAAAATTTATCGACTGCTCAATTAGTCTGTGATAATATATATTCTAGTCAAAAGATAAGAATTAAAAGTATTTGCGACGAAAAAGAAAAATTACTCGACTCATGCAGATGATGCATAGAATAATACAATAGAGACGAGTAAATGAAAATTATTTTGCTTGGCATAAAATGCTCCAAAACGTCAGTGAAACTTTTATCACCATATAAGAAAATAAAAGAATTTATTAAAATGAGTAAATTACTCTTATAGTATTTTTTTATCATCTTTAATTAAGTTGATATTTAGTATGATAAGTGAAATGCAGGTTTATTCTAATGTTTTTAGTGAATATATAAAAACTATTCCATTTTGTTTGCTTCAAAACTAATATTCAGTTGTTCATTCCGTTTTATTTTATTCTTATTCTTATGTGATGGTGAAAATTTCTTTAACTTATAATAAATAAATTTAAAACTTTCTTAGACCAAAGGTGTATATATGACAATATTAAAAACAAACAGATTTGTGCAGTTAAAGTAAAGGTGAATATGTAATTAACATTTTCAGTGTGGTGCGACCCATATATGGGTTGTAAAATTTTCCACTTCAGTTTTTCCGTTTGGAACAAAAATGCAAACTAAGAATTTTCGAAAGCGATTGTCTTGTTTTTTACAACTCAAAGAACATATTCTCAGCAAGAATAAAATTAGAATATTTTTTATTTTTTAAATAAATTTAAACAAAATGCTTACGCATTGTTAGCACTGAAAGTGTTAATAAGCTAATATTATATAAAAAGAATTCAATGTTATATTTTTCGTCCACATTTTGATTTATTTAAATTATTTAATTCGTTACACTTTCATTGCAAATTGTTAAAGTTTTTATAATACTTCGTACTTTACTTACATTATAATCATACTTTATAGAGTCACAAATGTACATTTGAACTGCTTTTGTACTAGAATTTGTTTATTACTGGGATTTACACATTTTTATAACAATTTAAAAAAGTAATATTAGTTTGGAAAATAGAATACTTAATTTTTAAATAGCTTTTGAATGACTAAACTAAAATGTTTCGTGTAACTAAAAGTTTTAATTTTTGCGAAAACCGTTTACTTTTCCTGCAAATATTTTTAACTTATTTCTCCCATTGTCTTATCAATATCAGAAATAATTATTAATATTTGAGCTAGCAGAACACTAATACGAAGCATGCGCACAAGCTATAGATATTTAAATTCAAAGTAGGAAATTCATAGTTCCTATTTCTCTCGCTAGGTGTATCTTGGTATACGTATACAACTCGCAAGTGGCGAGATAGTTCTTCGGTTACTATATAAAGCCGCAGACTTACGTTAAGGCCACCAATCCCACAATGGAGTAATTCCAAATGTGACATGATGCTGGATTGGGGTAAAATCCCTATCTATGAACTATAAATGAAACAAAATGAATGATTTTCTTGTAATAAGAAATAGTCAATGATTGGATCCTGTAAAAGGAACCCTGGTGTGTCCGATGCCTCTCAGAGAAAATGAGCATGAGTTGAGGATGAATCAATCTTCGAGTCTCTCTCTCTCACAAATCTCTCTCTCTGGTTCTCTGTAAATTACGGAGAACGTTGCTGTAGAGGCGACTTTGACACACCTTTTGCTAGTTTTTGTCAGAAATACAATAAACAATTCACTAGTAGTTGTGCCTATTTTGTTAAATTTGGAAGCAGTGCTAAATTTACATTTTTTAATATTTTAATTTAGTTAACACATCTGGTTGATACATTGATGAATTTTCAAATATTTTATTGAAACTATATCAAAATAATATCAAATACGAAACTATATCGAAAAAAATAAATATTGCGTAAATGAATTATTACACAAAATTCTGATATTGAGGGAGTTCTTTAGGGTCTTGGCTCACTGTTGTTTTTGTTATTGTTTTGCATTAAAGTTACGAATATTTCAAATGATAGGAAAAAATGGACAAAATTTTCTAGGAGCCCCGCCTCTTGTACCACCAAGAGTTTCGCCTGGAATCGTAAGTTTGACGATATTTTTTTGTTTAATAAAAACAAATTACCTACAATTTTAGTGATTACTTAAAAACTATTTACAGACAACTACAACAACTAGAAAGTTAGTTGGTCAAAAGAGTGAAGGTGAAGGTCCAAGAATAAACAACGAAGATCAAAGCTTTATTGCAGATTTTTCGCAATTTGCTCCAAGGGTTGAAGAGAGTCAGACTGTGGAAAATAATGTTCCTCCCTCGCAACAGTTTACTGGAGTTTGCGGTGCATTCCATATTTATAAAAAACCAAGTCCGAGTACGTATACGAGTATTAGAATAGATCCACGTTAATTTTAATAACTTTTAAATATACAACAGCGAGAGATATGTTTCTTGATTAAGCCTATTGGTGTGATTAAAAATGTTGTGCAGGACGTATTGTACAGATTAAAAATAAAGATTAAACGAAGAACCGTTAGTAACATTCTAATTTTTACAATTAGCCAAAAATGCGATATTAATTATTTTAGCAACAGCAAAAACAACACAAATTCAGTTTAATGAAACATTCAATTTTTTTTTCTTTACTTTAACCAAAAATCATTGTTTAAAATTTTAGATAAATTAATTTTTTCAATTTGGTTAATTGTTTTCCAGGAAGAGGAAGTGGACAAGAGGAGAGTGCGAAGGATGAGACGGACGAAGGCAGCAAAAAACTGACGTTGCAGGAGCTGCGAGAAAAGAATGCAGAATTGCGGCAGGTCTGCGAGGAGTTGACCCGCGAACTAGCTGGTGCCCTGCAGGAGCGAATAAACCTCAGGGCAAAACTCCTACTTTTGACATGATCCCACTCCTTATCCTGCCTTGTTATCGAGTACTGAGGTACTATTCCCATACGCATATTAAGGACATTATAACGTACCGTTGAAGAAAAACAGTTCTTGATACTTTAACTTCAGCCGTCATTATTTCTTTCAGTCTTAAAGTAAGATTTTTTTGTTTAATATTTATGTAACAATGTGCTTATAATAAGCAAAGTTATTCTAATTTAATAAATTATTCTAATATTTTATCATTTTTAGACATAAACCAAATTTTTTTTATATATAAAAGGCATTGTAATATTTTGTTATTTAAATATATAATTATCTATATACCTATGTGTTTAAACAAGTCAAAGAAGAACGAAGTAAATCATAAATTCTTTTGTTGTAAAAAGTTTTTGTCATATTGTAAGATACTCTATTCGTAGGTGAATAATGAACTAATATATCTAACGGAGTACACAATTAATATCGAACTAATACTTTCATTCTCATGTTGAAAGACTATACATTAAAAAATATTGTTTTAAAATATTTTATTATCGTTTATTTAAAAAAAAAACTTACTTTACAAAGAACGAATAATAATCATTGCTCTATTGTTTATTATAACAAAAACGTTTTTCTTCAAAGATAAGTTTCAAGTTCCTGTATATTATTTTCCGTTCATTCGTCCATTTTTTCTTTATGTTCTTCATTTATACAGAAACGCGCGATTGTCGCACATTTTCGCATTCTATTATCTCTTATCATCGATTTATTGAAACTCGGATACTAGTCGTCCTTGTATGATAATATTTATATGCTCGTTAATCTCTCTTACTATCAATCACAACACTCAGAAAAAAAAATTAAAGCGTAATCTCTTCTTTGGGTCATCGACACTTTCACGAAATAATTAGTAAATAATAATAAACAAAAGAAATAATAAAACAATCCTTCCGAGGGCACTAACAAAGAACATTTAATAAAGAGGTTGCACAAAGATGCATATCACGAAAATGGAAAAGTATAATGCTACATTTACTGTTTGTTAACGTCACAGAGTCTTCAAGATATTGTTGTAAATTTATGAGCTATACAACGCTTTGTGAAGTTCAGTTGAAGAACTTTCACGGTCAATGCTGCAGAAACAATATAAAAATATTTTCATAACGAACGCTACATAATCAAATCTAAATCGCGCGCAAAAGTTGACTTTAAAGTTGACTGTAGCTTATAAAAGAAAGTAACAAAAATTCGTTGGAATTAAGTGCGTACATGTTGAGTTTATCTTTTGGTTGCTTTTGCTATTGTAAATATAGATGGTTTTAAATTTTTGACGTAGACGTCAGTGATCATCGTCGTGGATTTAGAAAGAGAAAGTAATAAAAAACGAAATCTTATAATTAATGAGAAAATAATGTAATTGTAACTGCCTTGTCGGCTGGCTATACCGACTTTGAATTGTTTATTGAAACATTGTATTATATAGGCAAAAAATGTGAGCGAATAGCAATGTTGCGAAAAGGAGTATAATTACGTGCATTTTAAATTATCCATATATATTAAAGTCTCTGTGCCATATATGATGATGCGATATTTTATTATTATTCCATCTGTTAGAATCGTTTTAGTATTCAAATTTGCAATCTCTGTCTATGAAAACCAGTCGCCTTTTTTGTATTTGTATAAATACAGTGTACATAAAGTTGATGCCCAATTAAAAAAAAAAAGAAAAATCGAACTTCTGTTTTTATCTTAATTTTCCTAAATATATTCATAAGACGTTGGTTAATAATAATTAATAAAAAATCGAGACAATACTGGAATACTAATATTTAATACACTGCGATACAGACATATGTAACTAATTGAAATAAATTATGAATAAATGTTATTTATAGTGAGATATAAGTATACAATCTCATTAAACATCTTACGAAAAATGATCTATTATAAAGAATTGAAAATAAATTATTTTAATTAAGGAAAATTATAATTGAAATATAACATTAATTCCTTTTTGTTAATTAACTTGTTTTATAATATAAATATATATATGTATTAATGAACCGAGTTGGGATGTGCAATAATTAAGATGAGGTAAATGATGACGATAACAACATTTATTGAAGTTAACGTTATAATGTAAAATAAAATTGACGAGAAAGAAAATCACAAAAAGAACCTTCGAAAGAGGTTTTTTTTTCCTGGGTTACATCAAATGATTCATGTATTAAACATCAGTTTCAGTGAATGCACACAGGCAGATATTAAGTGAACAATATCACTTTTACATACTTTAGATTCGTATTTATAATCATATCGAAACGGAATTGAGGAATGAAAGATGTACTTTTTAAAACTCTGCTTTTTATTTCAGGCGTGAGCACTAAATTAACATATATTTATATAGCGAGTAAAGTGTGCATCCTAGAGAGCCTGCCTCTAAATTGAAAATATGCATAGTGCCACTCTCCTCATTTCCGTGAATCGATAACACTGCAACACGCTACTTTTACTTTTTTTTTCTTTTTAAATTAAATTCTTTTTTGTTGTTTGTTTTTTGCTTGTTGTTTTTTGAATCTCGAACAACTTCGACTTGCACGTCCCGTTCAATAAAAAACGGCTGTCGTCGTTAAGGATGTGGGAAGAGTTGAATGATCATTGAATGAATATTGAAATTACTGCCAAGCCTCTTCCACAGCCCTTGTTCGAAATATCAACTGTAAACAGTAAAGAAATTAGAGAATTAGGATTAGTAATTATTATAAGTTAATTAATTGTGTTATCTAGATAAATTTCTTATTTATATCATAATAAACGGAATATGTAAATTAGGTTAATGTTGAATAGGTATTATAAAATTTACAGAAAATGTACTTAGAATGAGCAGTTATAAATCTCTAATTTTAAGTTGCTATAAAAAAATGAATTCAGTGAAGTAATTAATAATCCTGTGGAATAGGTGACTGACCCATAATAGCTAAAGAAACTAAAGCGGGCTAATTAACCTCCCAAATTAATTTAGCGCAATATTTAATATTTATCATCAACAAAATTAAATGATAAAAACCAAAATAATGCGCAACTTTTTCAATTTTAAAATTATATTTTTAATATAAATTTAATATTTTTGCTTTAAATTTAAAACTTTTTGCATATTAAAATTATTTATTTTATCATAAAATATAGAGTATAATCAATTTCTTACTAGAAGAGCGCCTATTAAGAACAAACATTTTTTCATCCTGTCAATAGTTCATTATTAATCTAGTCTCGAAAGTCTTTAATATAATGTCAAATTATCTTATATGAAAAATTAAATAAATTAAACATGAAAGATACTATGAAACGTAAATTACCAGAACTAAAAATAATTAAATCTTAAGATCAAGTTAATTATGTATATAACACGATTAAATTTAGGTCTTTGAAGTTGCATCGAAGAAGCGTTACGAATGACAACCGTGTGACAAATTTTTAATCAACTATAACAAATAAGTAGAAAAACTAAAAAATATTTTCGTTACACTCCAAAGATGCAAAATTTTGGATTCATTTAAATTTCCAATAATCTCAAAAATGAAAAAAAAAAAAAAATAAACAGAAACTTACCACTCCCCCCTTAGTTACCATGCAGTGAAGAAATTTAATCCTTGGTCTGCATGTACTTGATGAGGTCGATGACTCGGGATGAGTATCCGAACTCGTTGTCGTACCACGTGATGAGCTTGACGAAATGGTCGTTCAATGGAATACCAGCCTGGGCGTCGAAGATGCTGGAGCGCGTGTCGCCGATGAAGTCCGACGAGACGACGTCATCCTCTGTGTAGCCGAGGATGCCGGCGAGGGGTCCAGCGGCGGCCTCCTTGACCTTGGCCTTGATCTGCTCGTAGGTGGCGGGCTTGCCGAGACGGACAGTCAGATCAACGACCGAGACGTTTGCGACCGGCACACGGAAAGCCATACCGGTGAGCTTGCCGTTCAGCGCGGGAATGACCTTGCCGACGGCCTTGGCTGCGCCAGTTGCAGCGGGGATGATGTTTTGGGCGGCACCACGTCCGTCACGCCACAGCTGCGACAAACACGAGTTCGTTTATTTGTTTTGCAATAAAGTTCTATGCTGGGGTAGAAGGCGAAGGAGAACGAACCTTTCCAGAGGGTCCGTCGACTGTCTTCTGGGTGGCGGTGGTAGCATGGACGGTAGTCATGAGTCCCTCGACGATCTCGAAGTTGTCGTTGATGACCTTGGCGAGGGGAGCCAAGCAGTTGGTCGTGCAGGATGCATTGGAGACGACCTTGTGACTCGGGTCGTAGCTCTCAAGGTTGACACCGCAGACGTACATCGGGGCATCAGCTGAGGGAGCTGAGATGATGACCTTCTTGGCTCCACCTTCCAAGTGAGCCTACAATATACGAGCGTAACGTATGCACCATGGCAAATCTTTACGGTAGATTTGTAGGATGTAGGAGCAGATCAAGAAGACTTACGGAGGCCTTCTCGATGGTGGTGAAGACACCGGTGGACTCGACGACGTACTCAGCACCGGCCTTGGCCCATGGAATGGCCTTGGGATCGCGCTCGCTGAAGACGGCGATCTTGTTGCCGTTGACGACGAGGTTGCCACCCTCGGCCTTGACCTCTCCCTTGAAACGACCGTGGGTCGAGTCGTACTTGAACATGTAGACCATGTAGTCGAGTCCGATGAACGGATCATTGACAGCGACCACCTGCAAAGATCGTGGAAAATTTAGATTCGCAAAACGGTTTTTCCGCTTTCGCAGAGAGAGGGAGAGTGCTGGTTATTCTTAGGTAAAGATGCTTTAGCTCGGTAGTCGGCGTTTCGCATAGGGAATTCTGTCAGAGTTAATGAGGTAGGCAAGGCAGAAAAGTGTTTGAATCTCGTTATATGTGTGTGCATACCTGTCCGCCACGCTCGAGGGAAGCCCTCAGCACCAGACGACCAATGCGCCCGAATCCGTTGATTCCGATTTTGCTCATGTTGATTGTTTGTTAATCCTGGAAACAAAAGAAAACGATAATATTAGAATTTTTCAGGTTTAAATAAATTGTTTCTTGAGAGTATGAAAATAAGGTTTGGTTCGAATACACTTTCAGCGAGCTTTTATGTTTTTTAGTAAAAATGACGGCTATGACAGACACTCTATCAGCATCGCGGATGAAAAATTCAAGAAATTGTGATTCATAAGGCGTCTGCTCCAAAGCGATCTGTTCCGAAACTTCTTTCGATAGATAAGATACGGAACTAATAAGGAAATATTTTTTCATCATAATAAGATTTTTTGTAACAGTTTCGTATGCTTGTGAAAATAATGAATCAATGTATACAACTGAAAGGCTGATTATTCTCGGATATTAAGATAGACGTGATGCAATAATTGTATTTTTCATTTTCTTATACGCTTTACTGTAGGAAAAAATTGACTCAGAAAATAGCAACAGACAAAATATAACCCCTTTTAGTTACTGATAAGTAATTGACTGTGTAAACAAGATTTCAGTTTCATTGATAGATAGATATATCTTATATTACAAAACTGCGCAGAAAAATGTTTTCGTATGTATTTCTTGATATTTTCCAGTTAATTGTACTATCAGTTTGAGAAATTGACAAAGAATATAATTATAGAGGTTAAATGCAATAAATTTCGCCCCTATTGGATAAACAATTGTATTAGATAACATAATGTAGCGGGAGAGATATTGCTTATATTTTAGTATTTTAAATTCCAATAAAACGTTCAAATATAGCTGTGAATAAAAGATAATTTTTTAACCCTATAAACAAGTTATTAGATACGAGAAATTCACGCTCTATCAACAAGGGAAAATGGCTAAAGATAGAATGTGCTTTTTATTAATTGCTTAAAAAATTTATGAAAACAATATGTTGATTATGAGAAGCTTTCTGAGGCATATTTTCTTTGTTTTTTTAATTAACAAAAGTCTGCACTTTTAAGGTTTAAAATTTTAAGAACTTTTATGCATTTACGATTTTTTTATATCAAACCAATTTTAAATAATCTTAACGCCATTATGAATTATATTTTTACGAAAAAATAAATAATATTAAAAATTAAATCTTATAAATTTTGCCGATCTAAGTTTGTTTGGAATTAGAGGTCGTTCAAGGTCGGAGGCGGGGACGATCGTGCCCTTGAAATCATGCGCTGACAGTGGCGCGGCCACGACCACGACAGAACGCGGTCAATAATCTGAGTGCATCGATGACGTTCTTGCAACATCAACTGGACCAAATACTTTTTCCCTTTTTTACATGAATCAATTGGTGACAAGTGATACAAATAAACTTTGAAAGAATTTTAGTACTTATGACAATACGTGCATATTGTACTCAATTATGTTAAATTGTGCCGCAACTTGTCAACTTTAATGCTTTCATTTATCTGAACAATAAATAGCTACTTATTGTTCATTTTCGAAAAAATGGTATATGAAGCTTGATAATGCAAATCCTTTTTATTAAATAACGTTAATTAAGTTTATAAAATATAAGACAATTCATAATGCAATTTGTCTAAATATTGAGAATTATTGCAGCATTAGATGAAAAATAAAAACTATTAATTAAAAAAAATATAACTTTAGCCATAAATAAATCATAATAAACAAGTTTTCTCATAAGAAATGCCATTCTAAAAGCAGCAAGTTACTTTTACATAACAACCGAATTGCAAATATTATTATCCAAAAATAAAACGAGATAACAAACTATTTTAAGCTATATTTTAGATAAAAAAAATGGATATATAAATAACAGAATCTAAAAAAAAATGATCCGTCAATCTATAAGGCAGACGTACACAAATTACATCTCGGAGTGAATATAATTCCGGCTACGTGCCAGCATACGCGTCGCCATGTTTCGCGAGCAGATCGATTGTCGTGCCTCTTCCTATTTCCGTCTCTCTCTCGCTTACACGAAGCTGCGTTTATAATAGGCTGCACTTGCACTTGCCACTTACGATAAAAAAAGCAAATAAATAAGTCACTAGTTTTCGAAGTGATTTTCTATGCTAGAATCTTTTCGTTCTACAAAAGTCACTGCAGATTACGGAATGTTAACGTTTGTAACCGCAGCTTCGCTGTGCAGAACATCTCCGAGGGCAACGCGTGGTGCACCTCGAGACAATATATATGTATACACATGCACCAAGTGTGAAAGAGATAGACACTTATTACGTCACTAAGTCGATCTTGCATTTTTCGCGCTCTCATTCCTAGGTCTCAATCTATTTTTTTCGGTATGTCGGCCTCGTCACGGTCGGGTCGCGGCCCTGATCAAAAAATTCCTTTTTCGCAATCGACATGAAGAAAAACAACCTAACCTATAGGCGCTAAGGTGTATTTTAAAAGCCGGTTTTCACGAGTTTTGCTATTTTTACACCTTCTGGAATGAAGTAGATGAGCAAAGGAAGAGAGTACAATTTACACATGCACAGTGTCTATCGTTCGAGAAGATTCGGAGCGAGAATCAAAAAAATTACCTCGCGAGTTAAATATTGAAAATTCGAAGCAAAAAAAAATTGGCAATGGAATGATAATGGAATTTGGAATAGTTGAACAAGCTCCGGTAAAGTCAAGTGTCGACAACGAAGACAATTGCGCGAAATGGACGCCGGCATTTCCGCCTCTTGCATAAAAGTGGAATTACCGAGGTTTTTTCAATATTCACACGCGTAATTCTCGCGTAATCCTGTAAGAAGGTCGGATCCGAACAATGTTTCGAGTTTGGTGTCCCGAAATTTGATAAAGGGTGGATAATCTAAAAGGAAAAATGTCTTGTGGGTACTTACGGAGAGGAAGATAGAACCGTTCACTATGCTCACCACAGAAGCAGTGTCATTTGAAGGGCAAAAAGCGGCGATATATCCGCGGGGGGATTCGGTTAAAGTGTGCCTGCGCCTGCGCAACGATGGCCGCACCTCGAACGAGCACTACGTCGCGGTTTCGGGAGGCTTCGGCTTATTCCGCGGTACTGATAATGCGGCAGCTACGGCGCCAATTTACGGATCTATATTTTAAAATTACATTGTAATTGTAAACAAAAGAATAAGTATTGAAAATATTGAGTATATATTATAGTTGTTCTAAAAGAAAGAAAATTTAATTTTTGATGACTGATATCAGGTATAAAAGTTGCCTCTTGAAGTGTAGTTATTTATCAATAATTTTTTGTATATATTAGGGTGACCTCACCAGTGAAAGACATTCATTATTTTAAACTTGAAGTATTCATTAAAAATATTTTCTTTTATTAATAAAATAAATTAAACTATAAAAATTTCCAAAAGCATGTATAGTGAATGACCGTGCAAACTAAATGGGAGTCATAGTTATTCTTTTGTACACACTTATTGCACTTTATTCTTGTGAATAATTTGTTATATTTATACAAACACCGTCGTTAAAATATTCGTGTGTAATAATACATAAAATGATAGAAACGCAATTCAAATTTTGAGAAAAGTAAGTATGAATCACGCAATATAAATCTCTCAATATTATACTTACATATTTTACAAAAGTACTACAATCATGCACTGGGGGGTTATTCTCTAACTATCTCACTGGTGAGATAGGCATATTTCTCTTTAAAGAAGCGCTCCGATTGGTCAAAACAGATTATCTCACGAGTGAGATAGTTAGAGAATAACCCCCCTGGCGATCAGTTTTTTATTAGAAAGTTATTATTTTAGTTTCTTTTATTTTATTTTTACAGTATTAAATGCATACTACCTTGTAAATGAAGCCACTTTTCACATACGTCTAGAGCATTCAGTTATAAAAATGTATTAATATCAGTAAACTCAACAACGATCACTGTTTCTATTACTCGAATGAATTTTATTGATATTGACTAAACATTTTAATAACCGAATGCTCAACACGTAGGTGAAAAGTGACTTGATTTAGCTTACACACGTGAAAGCTGATGTATATCGAATATTTCGGGTAAGGTAGAAATGAGTAATGTGTTGAATTTTTGCGTGTACAAAGCAGTATGCATGTAATACTCGAAAACCATTAAAATCATACAAAACTGCTAATTGTTTCCAACTTGCAGGTTCAATATCTCAGCTCACAGGGTCTAGGGGACAATAACCTGCAACTCGATTAGTTTTATGGTGTACTGAGTCTATGGAAAAAGTTTTATCAAAATCTAGCTCCCACACAGCGTGACCTCTCCTTGTTAGTGCTTACAAATTTCACAAATCGGAAACGACAAATATTAAAAAGTTGTTATTATATTTATAAAAGAAAATGGCAAAAGGTGTGTCGAAGTCGCCTCTACAGCTCGCTCCACAGCAGATGCGGAAATTCAGATAGGTATAGAGAGAGACTTTGTCCAACTATTACTCCATTTTCTCTGAGAGGCATCGGACACACCAGGATCCTTTTCAGGACCCAAAGACTTCTTTTTTGCTTCGCAGCAGCTTTCGCGAGAAGTTGAAAAAGCGCGGAATGGCTCCTACACTTCGCCTAGCTTACGCTAATCCCCTGTGGCGTTTCTATTCCTCGTGTATTGGAGGAATAGTTGGCCGGAAAATTAGAAGGAGTTTTTCCTCACACCGATAGTCGCGAAGCGCACAATGGTTTCACGCACAGCGAATACTAGACTCAGTGGAAATAGGCGGGATGGGTTAGACAAGAATGTGGCTTGAACTGCGTGTATTTTATACGCTACCGCTCGACTAAGTTCGGTGGATAACTCAATGTCAGTTCACCCAACTAGTGAGCACGCTTATCACTTAGCGGGTTCGCAAGGAGAGCGCGATGCTCTACAAGCTTGCCGCGAGATGTCCAAGACTAACTTAAATCTAGAGCTTATTATTAATTGTGCAGTCCGTCGACCACCGCGTATTGAATGGCGGACGGACGCTTATGCTCTCTTTACCTGGGTTCAGAGGAACAGTGTATTACTTTTCCCCCCGAATCATAGAAAGTGCTTTACGCACAGCCGGTTCACCAAGAAATCGTAGTGATTTCTTGGACCGCGACGAGATACTTTCTTAAAGTAACTTAAAGTTAACAAGTCCCCTTATGACCGCGCAATGGGTCGCAAAGGAGTGCGGGTAGCTCTCTTGCGAGTGCAGCGGGTTCGCCAAAAGAGCGCAATGCTCCTTTATCTTGCCGCGAGAAGTCTCGCAATATTACTTAACCATTCTTTCGGGTTCGTCAGTACTTGCAGTAAGCGATTGACTTGCCGGAAGAGCTTGGAGTAAGGATTGAGAAATGAGAACTAAAAAGATTAAGTAGCAGGGAGGTATATTCTGTAGGTTTGGTTATTGGTACAAGTACGTAATATTATATTTTGAATTTAATTTAATAATACTTTTAATTCATGTTTTTAACTTGCTTGGAATATATTTACTAGTTTATATTGACTTTATATAATATAAATAATCTCTTGATTAATAAGTAATTGTTTAAATAATATCGAATTTTGCCTTGATTGATTTTCTTTAATGAGTTGATTTTATCCATTATAATATTCTTTATTTATCTGAATTTATGTATTGTTAGGCTTTAATTATTATATCTATCATTTTAACTATTATTATAGCTCTATTTATTTTATTTGCGGACACATGTGTGTGTCACAAACACTTTACCTTAGCTATTCAAAAACAGTTTAAATATAATAACTATTCTATTTTCCAAATGAATATTATTTTTTGCTTCCTTATACAGAAAATTAGTAATCATGGTAAATTTATTTTTCAAAAATGAGAGAGGAACCCTTTTTAAAGATTTTTACATAATAATAAGAAATTTTTTAAATTGATGTTTGATATTTAATTTTCTTTTGTTTTATGATTTGTTTAAAATTTTTTGAATATGAAATATTCATTTGAAATAGCTTTTAATTACCTACATTTTGATAATGCATTGTAAATGATTGAAGAAGCTCCAGTTAAAATTTCGCAAGGCTAGGGTACCCAACTAGAGCCGAAAATTAAATATTTTTGTTATTGCTTTTTTAACACGTAGTCTTATGGGAAAGATTCTCTTTTTTTCGATTATAAATTCATTGAAGATTACAGCTTTTCGAGTTTTTTTATAGTAATAGAGAAATTTTTTTAAATTTTTAGCAATTTTAGTATACATCTATTTTAGAGTAGATATTTCATGTATTAATCTCATTTGCCTATAGGTTATACATGCAGAATATATACATGTATATACCGACTGCACTGGCCAAATCTAGTCAATTCTGTACTTGACTTCATACGTATAAGGAGAACCTCCTTAAGATATTTTTCGTCAGTTTTTTGTTATTTGCGAAAATTTTTTGATAATATATCCTACTTCTCATAAAATGATAATTAAAATTTAATAAAATTTTTTTAAATATAAGAGTTAATATAATCATTAAAAAATTACTAAATATTAAGTTAATATTAGTTAAATATTAAGTAAATTATTATGATTATTATATGAGAAAAAATATATTTATAAATAAAAATGAATAAATCTTCATCAAAATTAAAACATAATTAGTATTTTTATACCTCAGGGGAAGGTGATTTTTTAGCTAATTGAAATAATAAAGAAAAAAATTAAACTCGTTTGTTAATTTTTTATTTTTTTTTTAATTGTTATATCTAATAAATTATTTAATTTATTTTCAAATATAATAGTTAAATTTTTTTATTATCTACTTGTTATTTTAATACAAATGTTATTTAATTAGATTTTATAGTTATTTCATTATTATTTTTAATGTTTAAAAGTACCTTTTTGCTTCCTCAGAGTGGAAGTTTTGTATCGGTGACAAAAAAAATTTTTCAACATTTTTTAAGACTTTTGAAACAAAAATTGAGTAGTTATGAGAAAAATTTTTATCGTGTGTTCGTGTGTGTGTATATATGTATACCTCTGTATCTCAAGAACGCATGTACCGATTTCAAAGTATGAATATTTGTTTTACTCGTTTTTTTGTCGCACGAAGGATGAAAAATAAATTTTAAGATTGATTGTTTCTTTTTTTTTCAGAATATTACTTTTTGGTATTTAGTTTTTTAAATTTGTTAAGGGAAGTTTAATGTTGAATAAACTTACAATATTCGTTTAAAAGAGCATTAAATTACCTACAATTTGGAATATTATTTATTGAGATTGCTTGAGTAGTTCTATTGTTATTTCGAAAAATGTCATTTTTTGAATCTTAGTTTATAATTTTAGAATTTCTTTATTAATCATTAGGAAAGTTTACTCAAATTTATAGATTATTGTAAGTATGAATTTATTAAATTTTCAGACATTAATATTTTATATTTTTTAAGAAATTAACAATATTATGAAAAAAATAGATTTTCTGTGGGATTCGATAACAGGTGTATAACTGTTCAAATCTTTTCAAAATTTTATATATATATATGTATATATGTAAAGAAATTTTGTTCCTTTATAGCTGTATATTTTTTCTATACAATTGGTTAATAAGTTTTGAAGATATTTAAATTTTTCTGATTTTTAAGATTTTTTAAAAATATTTATATTTTAATAATGAATTGATGGAATTTGAAGTTTAACATCTCATTTTATTTGTATTTTCAAATATTTTTAAAATATAATTTATTGAATTATAATTTTTCAATATTTGGTAAATGAAATTTGTTTAAAAATTTGATGTTATGTTATAATCAATGGTTTTTAAATATCTAATAAATTAATATTCGCTTAAAAAAATTATATTATATTATAGTCCATTACTTATTTTATTTATAAAGTATATAATAAATGTATATTGGAACAAAACATTAAGTTAAAGGAAGCTAAGTGCCAATAAATTGGCAGCGGATTTTTTAATGTTTCTTCTTTTGTAAATGGGGCTTATAAATATTGACAGTATACGGTTAAAATAGTTTTAAATTACTTATTATGTACAGATAATAATTTTCATTAAAAATTATTGTGTACTTATTGTGTTCTACATGAAAATGTATCTTTTAGGATAGGTTATTGTTAATTATTTTCAAGCCATACTATATTAAAATTTATTGAATAATTATAGGGTTATTTTAATAAGTATAATTTAAAAAAAATTATGTTATTACTGATTGTTGAAATGTTATTTTCGTACTTTTGTAAGAATATGATTTCTTAAGGTGGCTTCGGAGTTTTGCAGAACCCATAAAAAAGAAAAAAGAAAAATACGTATCTATAAATTAGCTGAAATATCAAGCGTTTTAATGGTACATTTTTAAATAGGTTCACCAGACAATCGAAATAGAAAAAAAAATTGAAATCGCACCTTTTAACACAGTCTCTTATGGGAGAAGTGTGATTCCACGCGTTCATTTCTCTAATAAGATTTAAAAATCCATAAGTTCTTTAAAAAAAAGTTGTGCCGATAATTAAACAGTAGAAGAACGAGTGTCAAAATAACCTAATGCACATGCACGCGCTAAAGGCACAATTTCATGCGACGAATATTTTGTTGCGAGTGGAAGTCACGTGGTCACTCGCAATTCGCAAAAGCTTATTCGCAAAAGCATAATTTTTTCTGCTTTATGCAAATGCTCGCAATAATAACGGCTTCAATTCAAATAAATCAGTTCTATCAAAGCATAAATAAATAGTATACTACACTACAATATAGCAGAGCTGTGCGAAATGGAAACGACGAATGCGGTAAGTAAATATATATAATATACTAGACTTTTCATGCTTGTTTTCCGTGTGCGAAGACTCGCTTTGATCGGACGACAAGTTACACTCGTGTCAGAATCGCCTGTTTCGCA
Organism: Megastigmus dorsalis; assembly: GCA_900490025.1. NCBI lineage: Eukaryota > Metazoa > Arthropoda > Insecta > Hymenoptera > Megastigmidae > Megastigmus > Megastigmus dorsalis. Next base: position 22,318 of record UELU01073943.1, on the reverse strand, counting down.
CACAAGTAATGAAATGTACTATTATTTATTATAAATTTTGTGTTACCCCCACCTATTATGGAATGGAATTACTTTCACTTATTTTATTTGTTTACATATTTATTTTGCAGCATTGTTCTTTGTGGAAACTTACCCTTTTGAGGAAATAGTGTAATACGCCTGCACTGAAGGCTTCCAGCAGGTATTCATGTTGGAGCAAAACTTTTTGTTTCCTCAAGCAAGTAAGGCAATTTATTTGTTTATTTATTTATTAATTTATTTAAACCAGAATACAAGAATTTTCTTTATAAATATTTTTTATGAATATTATAGATAATGGACAAGTCTGAAACAATAGTGCACAATTAAATAAAGAAAATAATCTTAATATATGCAATGCATCTGCTTCTGGAAGTACTGATACAGAAAATGTGGTAGTAAAATCGGCAGAAGAAATCCTTATTTGTACAGCCCAGTACACTGATACTATGAAAAACAAATTATGGATGGAAATCGAAGATCTTATGAATACGAATGAAGAAAGAAAAAAGTAATGCTATTTATACTTTTCGATAAACTACAATATTTGTAAAAGATGTGAAACTTTATATTACTTTATTTTTTATTTCAGAAGAATTTCCTATTTGGCAAAAGAAAAAGGAAAGAGTGGACAAGCTACCAAAAAACACACAAACTTTGGAGGTTTATGGAGCAAATGAGTTTTCTGAAGGATGCGTTTGAGTTGGGTATTAAAAAGTAGGTCAATTGCATTATATTCCTTTATTCTGAACGTGGTTGTTTTATACTGATGATAATATTTTTTAAAGTAGCACAGTATGTAATTTAACTGTTGATGAAATCCAAAAATCAGTTGATGAAGTTAGTGATTTGAATGATGATAACCGTTAGTATTATTTATGTTATTAAAATATTATTAATTATTTATATAATTATATTGATTTACCAAGATTTAGCCTAGATTATAATATGCTTTCCATCAATAGTACCGATGTAGTGCGGAAAATTCCAAATATTTTCAAATTCTGTGCTACTTTATGCCACTTTTCTTCTCTATACTCTGCTGGTAAAACTATTTTCCAACGCCAAAAATATGAAATTATTTATGTAAATAACATACATTTTAAATAAAACATGTAACAAATAATAATTATGTTTACAGTTACGTTTTTATTACCCCAATGTTAAGAGCACACGCTCAGCAACTCCTACAGATACTCGTATATGATATTGTTTTACTATGTCTGCTCCAATTAATACGGCCAGATTTTCAAATTGGGTAGCAGCCATACGAATGTAGTTTATAAATCTTAAATCTTCAAGAATAAGTTTGGGAAGTACAGAGTGAAAAAAAACGATGTTCCGATCGATCAGAAAAAATAAGAACTACCCAGTGCTTTTTTTCCGTGCACTTCCTTTTCTTATTAAAAATCAAGATTATAGCTGCAGCTGCTGTAGCTGTTCTCTTGCGAACGATTTGCTGGTAATACTGATTGATTTATACACAGTGCCTTTGCTGTTGAATTCCATTATGATATATTTTCAACATCCGAATCTTAAAAATTCATTGAAATAATTTTTTACAAGTTCTATAATATATATAATATACTTGAATAGTACAAACTCCTTTTCAAATTACACTATAGTCTCGATACATTCGTTGCTCCAAAAACAAAATCAGTCGGTTACTCGTCCGAATCTACTCTATTCGCGTTGAATGATTTTCTACTCGCAAAGTAAATCATTCGCAATTCGCAACGAATAATTCGTTACATGAAACGGTGCCTAAAAAGCGAATAGATCTGCAGTGAACGTGCCCAGGGATGGCGTAAGTAGAAGGCAGTAATGAAGAAACATTTTAATAAGAAAAATTTTTGTCCGTTTTTTATATTTTTGGGTACATAAATAATTAAAGCACTTTTATAATTGAAAATTAACTATTTCAGTTGTAATTTTGTTGACTACTAAAGTAAAAAATTCAATGAACCCTACGGGACCCGGCATATAGATACGGCGCCGGAGCCTCCTTAAGCTACCTATTTTTTTTTTTTTTTTCATGCTGACGCTGGGGCGATTGACGAACGAGTTTTTGAATGTAGTATGTTTGCAGCTGAGCTATATAAAATATGTGGTTGACGTAGAGAGGTGGTAAAGAAGACTAGTCGGTAGTTGGTTATAAATGAACTTTTTTGCGTCAAAGCGAGAACGATCATTTTTTTGAAAATTGTTTAAACGATCCATTCGGTTTTTTTTATCACTTAGGATATAACTATTTATAAGCAATGACTAAAAAAAATACTAATAATAAAAGTGATAGTAAGTGAAAGAAACATGGATAATTAATGATAATAACAAAACGATGTTATATTTCTTGAAAATTATGTTTAAGTAAAATTTTACGGCAGCGGTTTTTTATTTGTTATAAAAATATGCCAATTCCAGAAACAAATTAATTTTAGTAGAAGCGCAGTTCCAATGTATTCTTTAAAAAAATTGATTATAATATAAGTATTTAGTATTATTAAAACTTAAATGTATTTATAATTTACAGCCAAAGCTAAGGAGTTGAATGATTTAAATAAATTAGAGTGCCAGCGAATAATAAGGTGGCATTTATTTTATTTTAATATCATGTTACCTTATTAATTACATATTCACTTTTATTTTAACTTGACAAATTAGTTTGTTTTTAATACTATCATTGGCATACCTTTGTACTAAGAATATTTAAAATATTATTTATAATAAATTAAATAAACTTGTACCATCATATGAGATTAAGTAAAAAATAAAATGAAACTAATAACTGAATATTATTTCAAGCTAATTCATTTAGAGAAGGTGCAGATGTCAAATTCAAATTATTAAAAAATATAAATTTAATAGTGCTTACAAATTTCACAAATTGGAAACGAAAAATATCAATAAGTTGTTTTAAGTATAATTTTAATATTTATAAAAAAAAAATAGCAAAAGGTGTGTCGAAGTCGCCTCTACAGCTCACTCCACAGTATGCGTGGTGATCCAGATAGACAGAGAGAGACTTTGAGACTACTACTCCATTTCCTCAGAGGCATCGGACACACCAGGACCTTTTCAGGATCCAGAATTATTCTCATTATACGAGAAACATTGTTTTCGGGTTACCCCAATCCATGTGCTTTGTCTTTATTTATGTCTTCAGCTTAGCTTTCCACAGCACAGCTATTCATCATGTTCCACGACTGATTGCTCAGACATGCGGATTGGTGGTTGTAACACAAGTCTTCGGGCTTATATAGTAATCGAAGAACTGTTTTGCCACTTGCGAGTTTGTGAATTTTCAGCATCCAACTAGCGGGGGAAATAAGAACGACGAATTCGAATTTCTGACTTGTCACTTGTACGCATGCTCTGTTTAATACTGATCTGCTAGCTCAAATATTGACAATTATTTAGTGACGAAATGTTGTAAAAATAAAGTTGAAATATAAACAATTCTATTTTTCAAATGAATATTAATTTTTTTATGTATTAAAAAATGTAATAAACTAATTTTAATCATAAAATTTGATTATAGAATAAGTAAAATACGTAGTATTATGAAAACTTAAATGTATTTATAATTTACAGAGCAAGTTAACATTTATTATTTTTTTTAATATAATGTTAGCATATTAATTACATATTGATTATTACTTAACCCTTTAACTCCCATAAGGTTTTGGTCAATAGCACAAATAATATC
>UELU01073943.1:0-18208 GCA_900490025.1 Megastigmus dorsalis | reverse complement strand
GATATTATTTGTGCTATTGACCAAAACCTTATGGGAGTTAAAGGGTTAAACTTGACAAATTAGTTTGTTTTCAATATTGTCATTTACATACCTTTGATCAAAGAAAATTTTAAATTTTATTTATTATAAATTAAATAAATTTGTATCATCATATAAGATTAAGTAAAAAATAAAATGGAACGAACAACTAAATATTTTTAAAACAAATTCAATGAAAGAAGGTGCAGATTTCAAATTCAAATGATAGTAAAATATAAATTTAATAGTATTTAAAAATTTCACAAATTGGGAACGACAAGTACTAATTCTTCTAATATACGCATCTTAATTTAGATTTTTACGATGTATTAAATATATTGTTTTTTTTTCTCTTTATAATAGGAAGTAATATTTGTGAACAATATAAGAAAAAATTATAATATGAAACTGTTTCTCATTTACTATATGCATCATTGCAATTTTTATTACAGTTGCAGTAAATTTTGCAAGAGCATTTTCTTTGGATACTATCAATTATTAATGTTTCTATAAGCTGCAATTAATTTTATTACATATTTTAGATTTTCTATTTTAACATCATAAGATTTAATTTTTCTAAAATCAGATTAAGACTAGATTCATTTTTTAAAAAAACAATGTAATACTTATTTATTATCTTTCACCTCATAATAGCTAATTTTTATTGTTATTTCTTTAAATTATGTTTATTGCATATATAAAAAAACATCATTTTTCCGTTCATTCCAAAATTTTTATTCATCTTCAGTTTCAGTTGTTTTTCCAGAATCCTGGTAGTACATGTATACGAGAAGATCAATGATTCGATTAGCATAGCCAAACTCGTTATCGTACCTACAGAGTACAGTATACGAAATTTTACAAATACTCAATTACTGTAAGAAAATGGGTACTTAGAAATCATGTGCAATATATTTATAATCATGACCGAGACCAAAAATCTTTTTCCATGATCTATATAAGAAAAGGAAAAGGAAAAAAAAAGAAGAAATTTTTAGAGAAACTACCAAGCAACGACTTTGACGAAGGTGCTGGTGTGCGGAATCGCGGCTTTCGCGTCAAAGATGCAAGAATAAGGCGTGTGGTTGAAATCAGTGGAGACGCAGTCGTCCTCCGTGAAGCCGAGCACGTTCTTTAGCTCGTTTTTCGAGGCCTCCCTCATCGTGCGCTTAATCTCCTCGTAAGTCATAGACCGACTCACCCTGTAGAAATCGAAATTTTTTCCGTTAGGGTACATAATTTGCTTGGATTATTATATGGATTATCTTTGCAGCGCTGACGAATCGGAAACGCGGAGTTTCTGCTGTGAACGATATTGCTATACGATCATTAAAGGTTGCGTCAGTTTGCGTCGCGTGAAGTTTATACTACGGAAATTTTACGTCATGTACATCTAGTTTATTTACGTAAAAAGTTACCTATATGCTTTATATTGTAAGTGCAAAATGAATCTTCTGCTGATTGATTTCCTTTCCATTGTTATACGCATAATAAGTGCTTGCATGCAAATGATATGTATTTTATCGATTACATAGATTTTTTCGTTTTATGCTATTACTGCAGAAAGTGTTTTACCTAAGTGAGTGTTTTATCTATATCTCGTTTATTCAAGGTCTTTGTATTTATTTATATATTCAGTACTAAAGAAAAACACATTCGAATTGGAAAGTAATTTCCTTTAACTGAAATTCAATAATGCAGTATGCGATCCCCCAATAACACGCTAAAATCCCTTCGCGTGTACGAAATTACAAGTTTCAAGCCGATAGATCTGTATATATATATCTTTTCTTTTTTGTCCATAAAGGCGGTACAATATAAATAATATACCTGAAAGTAATGTCGCAGACCGATACGTTCGCTACAGGCACGCGAAAAGCGATCGCGGAAATTTTGTCCTTCAACTCGGGAATGACTCTTCCGATGCATTTTGCAGCGCCGGTAGACGTGGGCACGATGTTCTGCATACCGCTTCGGCCATCTCTCCATAACTTCGCGCATAAAGATAATAGGACGGGGAGTTTTGAAAAATAAGACAAGAGGAAATCCATAGCTATGTATACGTTTACGTGTTGCAGGCAATCGATTTCTCGAAACGCAGTTATTTAAGCGTATATATATATGTATGTACTTAAAGTGTTAGTTTTTGTTCAGCTTATTGCGATTTTAGAATCGAAGCAGCTGATTTAGAAGATGTAGCGATGTTACTGTGTTTGAATGCACCTTGCCGGTAGGTCCGTCAACGATTTTCATATTGGCAGTGACCGCATGGATGGTGGTGATCATCGCCTCCTCGACGCCAAAATTTTCGTGCATCAGTTTAATGAGCGGGGCGGCGCAGTTGGTCGTACAGGAGGCTGCGGACACACAGCCGCCGCATTTCCGTGAATCGTACTCGCGATGATTGACCCCGTAGACGAACATCGGCGCATCCGCCGACGGAGCTGTTATTAACACACGACTCGCGCCTCCCTCCAAGTGCATCTGCAGTTTGTCGCCATTCAGAGTTTTCAAAGTAAATAAATATTGTGATATTTTTAAATGTGCTCAGTAGGCTTCGGAGAATCGAATTTTTCAAAATACTCGCCTTTGCCTTATCGAGATCTGTAAAAACGCCAGTGGCTTCGATAACGTAGCTCACGCCGGCATCGCCCCATTTTATCTTCGAAGGGTCTTTCTCGTGCGACGTCGTTATTCTTCTTTCTCGTATTAAAAATAAACGTCTTTGAGATTTCACGATAATTCAGAAACAATTAACTTAATTCGTAATGATATTGATTTAATCAGTCCCAGGCGTTACCATTTATCACTATAGTTCCGCTGTCACATTGTATGGGGCTTTTAAAAGTTCCGTGAGTGGAATCGTATTTGAAGAGATAAATCATGTAATCCGCCGATATGAACGGATCATTTATGTGCTTTATCTGCAAGAAAAAGTATAATACTTATTATAGAGGGATTATTGTTTATTTCGCATCCGATCATTTTTAACCTCAATATCCTTATCCAGGCAGATTCTCAGACACATTCTACCTATTCTACCAAAACCATTGATTCCTACAGTGGCCATGTTCTCTATTTTTAATTAAAATGATGTATTTTTCTTTTACTTTTGAGAAAAGCAATACGGGTTAAGGAAATAATTCGTTATAGTGTTAGTTTAGTTATTGTCTTGAAGTCAAGGAGAAACACATTGGTTCGAAAGGGAGTCGAGAGTCACGTTTTTCGAATCTTAAATGATAGAGAAGATAGTAAATTATGAATCTATCAAAATAATGAACTGAGTCACTTTCTCTTTTAAAAATTAAACTTTTTAGAATTATTTGAAAAAGTAACGAACCGCTGATGTTGACAGTCCACAATCAGTGTAATATATTACAGTCCGGGGGCACGGGGGTTGGGTTCGGGTTTTCATGGCCGATGGAGGTCGCCGGCATCATCAAGTGTTTTTTTATGTATTTTGATCCGCTGAACACGAATCTGCTAGGTGATTGATTGAAAAATGGTCGGGTTAATTGTTATTAACAATTTAATTGTTTCAATCGCTATATCTTAAACTATAAATTAAACTACATATTTATCGAGTTCTATCGATTTCTACCGACTTTTATTTTCAATCGTATTTAATGGCAAATATTTGCATTAACTTTAATCGACTTTAAAGCAAATTACCAATGAATCGATTTTAATATGTGTAATTAGTATAAACATTTTATCCGATTCAATCGACTTTTGAAAGCAGTATCATCTATCGAATTTTACTCGATAAATTTGCATAAGCATTTTATGGATTTTAATGGATTTTGCTAATAATTATTGCCAATCGATTTTTATAAGAGTAATTAGCATAAACATTTTATCCGATTTAGTCGACTATTATAAAGAAATACGACCAATGAACTTTTGTACGTAAAATGAGCATAAATATTTTATCGATTTAATGAACTTCGCTAATAATTATTGACAATCGAATTTTATTAGAGTAATTAGCATAAACATTTTATCCAATTCAATCGATTTTTTAAATTGGTATCGTCTATCGACTTTTATACGCAAAATTAGCCGAAACATTTTATCGATTTTAATGGACTTCTTTAATAATTATTGTCAATCAACTCTTATAAGAGTAATTAGCATTTTATCGAATTTATTCGACTATTATAAAGAAATAAATACGACCAATGGACTTTTATACGTAAAATGGGCATAAATATTTTATCCAATTTAATCGTCTTTTGAAAATAATATTACTTCGCCTTTTATATGCAAAAGTGGCTATTTATTAACTTATTGTTTTTATAATATATTTATAATAGTACATAATATTGTTTTAATTGTAATTTTCATTATATTATGTATTAATTATAAAAAATGTCTGCTATAAATTTTTTCAATTAACAATTAATTATAAGTATAACTTTAAATTAATTGAAATGAATAAGTGCTTCATGCATGTATTTATTATGCAAATATTTTTTATACTTATTTAATTTCAATTAAGTTAGGCATGTAAATACTAATACCTGGTAATGTAAATACACTAAGTATATTATATTAAATCTGTGTGTGTGAATCACCGCGAGAATCACAAATATATTCGAAATCGCCGACTAAAGGTGAGTGAGTACATACATGTTATTGTTATACGCTATTATTATATTAACAGAATTTTTGTATTTATTAAAAGTACTTTTTCGTTTACTTAAAGCAAAATTTTCAATTGATCAATCATCAAGTACACCAGCAGCAGTGTTCAATCATTAAAAAAGACTAGTACGTACCATTAAATAATTTAATTTTATAAAAGTTATTTAAGATATGTAGATAACTTTTATAAAATTAAACTAAATCTTTCGTGTTAAGTATTACGTTACGAAGGATGTCATTTAAATCCAACGGTTCACGGTTCCAAGAGCGCCAAAATAGCACGTGTGTCATGTGACCGAATTGTAATAGAGGCTAAACTCGTATACATGTATACAATGTGACTTTACGTATAAGTAAAAACGGGTGTGCAAAAGAGAGAGAGTAAGATCTATCGCGTTGTAACCGCAATTGAAACCTTTCAGTATTTGTATACATCATACGTCGTTGTTTGATTTAGGTTTCCTCTTGGACGCCCTTCGTCGACGTTGCGGTGGGATCTCTGCTCGACCTGCTGCACGCAGTCGTCGCGCGTGTTGTGTTATTCGCGCAAAACGTTTTTCCTATTAAAAAGATGGACGATCAAATTGGGGAAGGACTGTGCAATATATTACACAGATTGTGGACTGTCAACATAAGTGGTTCGTTACTTTTTCAAATAATTCTAGAAAGTTTAATTTTTAAAAGAGAAAGTGACTTAGTCCATTATTTTGATAGATTCGTAATTGCTATCTTCTCTGTCATTTAAAGGAAACATCCATATAATTTTTATTTATTTTTTGAAATAATGACACTTAAATTTATTCAAAGTGTTCATGTATCGTATTCAAATTTAAATAACATGACACTTTTATATGTGTTCAAAGTGTTGATGTATCGTATTCAAATTTAAATAACGTGACACTTTGAAATGTATTCAAAACATTTCTTAATTTATTATTATTTAGGACTATTTTATGCATTAAAAAGGACATTTTATTATGATCACATCGATAAAAACATTTTCAGATGATTATTATCTAGATGATTCTGTAGATAATGAATCACTAAAACCATATACTGTGGATGGTGTGCCAATTCGAAAACTGTTTATTGGCAACTTATCACAAAGAGTGAGTTTTTAAAATTACTTTTTACTATAAAAGTAATTTACACTCACAATCTTGTTTAATCTCTATTGCAGACAACATATAAAGATCTGGAAAAATTATTTTCTACTTACGGTACACTAGATAGCTGTTACTTAAGAAGAAATATAGGAAAAAGCAACTATGCTTTTGTAACGTTCAAAAACAAGGATGATGCTTTGAAGTGAGTATTTACATTGAATGTTTTCTGTACTTCATATATTACAAATTAATTACTTTTGATTTATTTTACTTTATTTTATTACAGTAAATTAATATTTGTAACTTAATGTTTATAAAATTGTAGAGCAACAAAGGATGGATATGAAAAAAAAATTCATCTTCATAATCGAGATTTGAGAGTTATGCCAGCTGATTCTTGGCATCAACCAGATAGTATTGAAAATCAAAATAAAAAAGTACAAAAAGCTGCCGAATTCACAGAAATATCTACTGATTACATATTAAATAGCGAAGCTGAGATACACAAACTAAATGATGATTGTTTAATGCATGTATTCATGTTTCTTCCAATTGCTGATCGAGTCAAAGTGGAAAGAGGTATTCAAGAAAATGAAAATATGTTTTTTTTTTAGTTACTTTTATTTTTACATAATTTTCATTGTTAATATTTTTAAGTATGTATATATCTAGACATTAAATAGTATTTTATGTATAGTTTGCAGAAGATGGCGAATGGTTAGTCAAGAAGCCTGGCGTACCTTTAAAAAACTGGATTTAACACAGACAACTTGGGGATTTAATGTAATAAATTTTGGCCCAAGAGAAATCGACACACCAACACTTCGAAAAGTTTTATTACGATGCGGACAATTTCTAACACACATCGATTTTTCTACATTTGCAGAAAAATTAAGCAAAAGCACACTCACTGTGGTCGGTAGATTATGTCCAAATTTACAAATAATCGACGTTACAGCACTCAGTGTATCCCCTGCGGGAATAAAGGCTTTAACAAGTCATTGCAACAATATTGTAGAGTTTAGTTTAGGACATTGTTCAAGTACCTGTGATAATGACTTGTCGCAGTTATTTATGAGGAATAAAAAACTTCGGTATCTAAAACTTATACAAAACTCTACCACTGGTAAATGTTTACTGAGCTTACCAGCAGATTCTATAGAGACAATAATATTAGAAGGATGCTCAAACGTGTCTCCATGCCATTTTAACAACGTAAGTTATTTTCATAATTTATTGTTAATTTGCATTAGTTTGAGGTCTTTAAGGAAATCAATGTTTATTGTTTTCTATATTGATAGGCTGTACAAATGTTCCATAAACTACATACATTGACACTGGAAAAGGTTACCAGTTTCAATGATCAGGCTGTTAGAGCTATTAGTTTATGTGCTAAAAGTTTAAAAGTATTAAGACTCTGTGATTATTACCCAATGATAAGGCTGAGTGCATTATCACACATCGCCGAATTGGTAAATCTACAAGCTTTGGATGTATCTCAAAATGTTATAATCCAAGATGACTTTCTAACAATCGTAGGTGCACAATGTAAACAATTGATGACTGTAGATATTAGTTGTAAGTAAATTATGATTATAATTATTAATATTAGTAAATTTTATTTAAAAATACTATGGAATGTTGATAAAATTTAGATAATCTAATTAATTTTTAATTCATATCTTAAATTTTGAATGAAAATCAAACTTTATAAAATTTTTAGACCTAATTCTAAAACCAATATACAATCGATTAACTGAATATTTCATTTTAGCTTGTTATTTGGTGTCTAACAAGGGACTAGCAGGCATTACGTCACTTCCTAAACTTGAGCACCTGGCCATAAATTATCTGGGCAAAATTACAGATGAAGTACTCACAGACATGCCGAATTTGCGCATAATGCAATGTAGAGGCTGTCCAAACCTTAAAGATCCAGGACTGTGTAGTCTCATTGAAGAGTCGCAACAAATCGAACTACTTGATTTTTCAGGATGCAATTATGTATCAAACGAACTGATTGAAGTAGCGATCAAAGCCACTAAAAGTCGCACCAATAATATCGTTCTTAAAATATATGTGGGTGACACAAGTGTTGTCATGAGTGAGATATCAAAAGTATCTCCCTTCCTACAAGTTCTAAATGTGGATCTCTCCTTACCATATCTGAGACCAGACTTTGAACATGATTTTCCAGATGAACAGTTGTATGATTTTGATGAATTGGAAGATATTGATGACTATGATTCGTTCTTTGTTGATGATGAAGATGATATAGATGATATGGATTTACACGAATATTACGATTACATCGATGGATTTAATGATGATTGCGCTGAGGCATTTTTTTAAAGTAACATCGGAAGAGAATGTGAGATTTTTCTTATGTGCGATTGAAATAATAAGAAACCTGGATAGACTATTCATAATTACAGCATTTTCTTGAGTCGAATTTTTTTGGAAGTCTGACCTAATGAAAGTTATACAACAACAGTAAAAAGTACTGCATGAATTTATTTAAATGCGCATAAATTTTTTGATAAAAAAATTACTGTTCTGAGCAAATTCATTTATAGTTTTTTTTTTAATTTTGGTTTCAACTGTGAAAATAATAGTAAGATAAAATATCTTGAAAATACAACTCTGAAAAAAATAAAATTCAATGTTTAAAATTCCTTTTATAGTCTAGAGATGATGAAAAATATTTTTTAATAACTGCACATTTTGTCAATATTTTCCATTTATACATGAATAAATTTTTTGAAATATGAAAAATATATATTCTGTTTATAGATATTTTATTTATAATTTTCAAATTCACTTTTTTGTTTGTGTTGTCTTTAATACTACAAAATAAACTGCAATGGTTTTTAAAAAATTATAAAAAAATATAATACATTTTTTAATACATAACATTTATATTTTTGGTCAAGTATCCATATATAAAAAAAAATCAAGTTTACAAATGATACAATAACTAACAAAGTCTGTACATGTTAAATAAAAAAATCAACTTAATATCATATGTACTTTCACTGTATCTAAATACAGAAATTCATATGGTATTTATTGATTTTAAATAAAGTCCTTGAACAATAAATTATTATTCTATAAATTTTATAATTGATTATTCTGTGAATTAAATTTTAATTTATTTCTAATTAATTTTTTAATGATCTATCCTAAACACTTGTATTGCACAAAATTATTATTACGGAATTTATTGTACATTAATTTTAAAGATAATATAGCTCAAATTTAATTTTACTTCTCTTTAGACTAGTTTTCTATCCAGGAATTCAACAGCAAAGGTATACTTAATGAAATGATATAATTTTTAGTTTTTATGAACGATTTTAAAGTTCTATGTTAAATGTCTATGCATTGGATAATAACACTTTCAAAATGTAGACTGATATACTATATTTGATCTTAAATACTAACGTTATCAAGAAACCGACATACAAATTAATTTTATTTTTGATATCAATTTTTTGTATAAGTTTTATACAATATAAATCATAATTAGATTATTTCAATTTTTGTTAACTCTATACGTGAATATAGAATTTTAGATTTTCTTTAAATTGTAAGTTTATTTTTGCCTTGTAAATAATCCTAACATCATTTTATAAATACACAGGCCTACCTTATTATTATCTATATATAAGAGAAAAAGATAATGAATGTATGTGAACAAGATAAATAACATGTTAAAGTCATAAATACTATAATAAACCATTTTTGAAAGCAGTGTAATTGAGTTTTCTATCATTAATTTGTTAAGTTTTAAGCAAGTAAACAATAAGAATGAAAGCGTAAAAATAAATCTTTTTCTAAATAAATAATATATGATCAATAATACAAAAATCGACAGTTTATGAATTACGGAATAATAATTAAAAAAATATTGTAATAAGTGTACTACACCCTTTTTTATGTTATAATATATAAGCCATTTGTACAATAAATAAAAATTACAATATAATCTTGATGAAATATTTTTAATGTTTACTTTATTTAATAATTTTACAATCAAGAAAATTTAGCTTTAATTTAACAAATACTTTCAGGATTATGTGATAAAAAAAAATCATTTTTTATTTTAACAGGTTTTACCAATTTGCAAGGTTGCAAAAATGTTTGATTGTAGAAGTTTTGAAATATGGAGAATATGTTAATTATAACTTAAATGAATGCGACACAATCCATGGATTTCTTGATAGGCCTAATTAGTTTTTAATTACTATAATTAAAAAACGAAACATACAAGCTTTATTTACACGAGGAGTACGTATTTAAAATTAACGATTATTGTAATAAAAATGTTTTTTATTCATACAACATACAGACAATGTATTGACACAACCTGTATAATGCAACTTTAGATCTACGAACGTGCATGCTGTTCAATAAGTGCCAGGATCGATGGATTCTGTTTCTCGATTTTTTCTAAACAATCTATAGGATACATTCCTGGGAAAAAATCGTGCTTAGTTACTATTGTATAAGTAACTTATAGAATTTTTATGAAATATAAATAGAATTAAATTGACATTTTTTACTTAAATGTGTATATAAATCTCTTTTTTAGAAACGTTATATATTAGTTTATTTTAGTTTTTATCTATTCTGTATTCAATATAATGTTAAATGTGTATGCAAAAGTGTGTTTGATGAAAAAATTTCAGTATCTTTTATTTTGAGAGCAATTGCTTATAATTATTAAAAGAAAATATATTTTGCTGTCTAATTATTAACTGCGTACGCTTTTTCCCAGGTCTTACTCTTATTTTATTCACTCTCTTTTATTTCTTTTGAAACCAGCAAAATTTACAAGTAAAATTACGCATATCTACTCTAGACGTTTACAAGAGTTTAAAGGTTTGAAAAATCAGTTCTTGGACGTCTAGCGCTCTGAGGCACGTCTGCGAGGATTAGCTCAGATAGAGCTGATTGCAAGTTTTCCTCAATTAATTTGTCCCTTTTTTGAGTGACTATCCTTAGAGATTTGAAAATTGATTTTTGAGACAAGTTGTGTTCGCAATCTTATAATATGTACACAATATCTGTAAATGTATTACCAGCTGTTCTGAAATACTTTGGAGAAATCATCTCAAGCTTATCGCATTTTCAAAGTAACACTCGTTATGTAACAACACCAAATTTTTCAATTTTTGGATCTCTACACGGAAAAGTGTTAATTAAACAACAAATACATACATAGTAGAAATACATGTATTTCTATATATACATAATACATATTTATAGTATTTAATACAAAAATTATAAGCTTCAATAATACCATTCAGTATAAACAAAATTTCATTTTTATTTTTAATAATTTTTAATATATAATTTGCGTAACATACAGATTTATAATTTTTATTTTTACACAATGTTATTCTAATATAAAATAGACTTTTTGAATACTGCATTTAAATATACTATTTCGTTTTTTATAAATACAAAAAATACTTTTGTCAACTTACAGTATATGAATATAATTTTCAACATACTTATCAGTTATTAAATGCTTGCATCAAAGATACACTGTTTGTAGAAAGCATTAAAAATTTTTTAAATTTGATCCTTTAACAAAAATTAAAATTTGAAGATGTTACATCAATTATCTGAATATGCGATTTGTAATGCTGACAAAAAATCAAGTGAGCATTTTTCATTATTTTATAAGTATCTAATTAAAAACTGCATATGTCAACGAATACCAAGAGTATACTTTTTTTCTTCGCCTGCTAGCCCTTAATAACATTTTATCGTTTTTCCAATTCTGCTATCTCTTTCAATAAGACTTAAAATATTTTTGCACACAAAATGCCATAGGAGTCAACTTGCAGTTGACATTCGATTATACATACTTAGATGTGTTTAACATGTGTACGAACAATTATGTGATAACATATAATATTATTTGCAATCGCAAATACTTTTGAGTGATGGAGCAGTTAATTCTAAACGAGTTATACTCTTTCTTTTAATACATTTTCATTAATCTGTATAGCACAATGAGCTTAAAAAGTTTTCAGAATTGAGAGGCCAAGTTGAAGTTCCATCATTTCAACCGCAATCTTTCGAACCTTCTTTTATTTTATTCCTTTTCTACAATAAAATGTATTTTCTAAGAAAAAATCTGCTAAGAAACGAAAACAGTCATACATATTTACATATAATCATACATTTATGTATAGCTATATATAAACATGCAAAAAATAATAAAAAATTGCCACAAATTACTAATATAATCTTTCATAAACTTTTAGTAAATTTATATGACTACATTAATAATTTAAAGCTAAAGTAAATTTATCATATGTAAATGCCTAAAATCGAAGCGACATTTTTTCACATTTTTCGTAGGTATATTTTTGCGTTTGCTTCTTTTCCCTTCATATATTTAAGTATACATGGCAGAAGATTATCGAACATGCTACACATTATAGTTACAACTCGTATAGATACAATATTTATATATAGTATGTATACGCACAAGTCGTAAATTCAGTCCTTTGTCGTGTGCTTAAGAAGTTACATATCGGAACGAGAAAGTTTAGCATTGGCGTTTTAAGGATATATAATAATTAACGGAAAAAAGTAATGGCGCCTTTAACCTCTTGATTTATTTATTTCGTCTTGAAGATACGAAGCTTATAATATACAGCATTCAGGTACAAATCTCACAAAATTAACGCACTATTTAATGCCACGCATTTAATGCCATTATATTTATTATTTACCTTTTTTATTTGATGTACTTTTATTAAACTTTTTGTCGTTATTATTTGTTTTTGTATCTTAATCTCGTTTTTAAGGAAGAAATTTTTGAATGTTCATAATAACACTAAAACTATAGTCTAGAACGATTCATCTTACATACTTTAAAATAAAAATATATGATAAATTGAAAAAAAAGTGGAAATCTTGAAAAAACTGAAATCCAGTGGCGAGAGAAACGTTATTTCATTATAGATCGACAATTAGCGTATTTGATTAATCGTGAACGCCTCTTGTTTAGTTAAACATGAAAATTTTTTTTTGATCACATAATTTTCTACGTTTCTTATCCATTGCGCTCATTTGTTCTTAAGTTGTACAGTTTACGTAATAAGAGCATGATCGGCATAAATTGTAATCGATAAAATTTATTTTGAATGCATGCGAAAACCTTTGCTGATTGGAAAGTATAATAAAGAGCGCGAATAGCTTAGGCGTATCAGAATATCAATTGAGATTTTAGAGTAAGACTTGAATGTGCTATAAGGTAATTATCAACACAGTTAATAATTGGATCCTTTATTTTTGAAACGATCTTATTTTCATTTTATCTGCATAGGTTTTATTTATGTGTATCTTAAATTTTTAAATAAATATTTTACAAGCTATGCAGACCACGCTCTCATTAATATTAATAAAGCTTCATTACCATAAAAAATTGACATCTACGAAGCTCCGCACCGTGATTTGTAACTCGAGTTAATCCTGAAAGAGTTCACGCGGTCAATCAAAGAAAGAAAATACATCGCCACTGATAGAATAACCGCGAGGTAACTAAAAGCGAAACGCAAATATGACTCAAGAGTACTGAACGTGAATGCAAGTGGTCAAGTATGTAAGAGTAACATTTATTCAGGATTGTACGTTCGCTAAGCGCGTCGGAGTTGTTGGTTGTATGTCCATTGTTCGACATACCCATCCGGCGATATCAACATTTTCCGATTCAGCTTTCTTGATCCATTCGTGGTTCTAAATGAATGAAAAGAAATGTTTTAACTTCAATACATTCTATAGGATTATAAATATAAGCTTATGCGCATTATCGATTTTCATTAAGAGGCGATGCGAGAAAAATTTTCTATTCATGCTAATTATGCTGTTATAAGTAAATGTGATATTTTTAAAATACGTTTAAATTTGTTAATGTTAATTTGTATTAACCCATTAACGCCCAAATGTCGATTTTTTCTTCCCAACTTTCGACGCTATAATTTCGAATGTAAACATCCTGGGAAAAATACAAAATAGTGTTTCCGATAGTATAAAATCTCAAATGCCGGTGCCAGAATTGACCTAAACAACCATAGTGGGTGCTTATTATTTAGATCAAAGGTGATCGTAACATCTTGAAACCTAGTCAGAATTTTTGTATTTTGTTCATTAGAAGCCGAGATATTGCTCTTTAAATATTGAAAATAACGTTAATTACCTAAAACACTTTTTTTTATAAATGTAATCAATTTCACTATAAAGTTTGTCTCCTAAGCTTTAATTTCTTTTTTTATTTGACTCTGTGCAATTTTTTCTAGCCAAGATATTACAGTTTAATGAAAAAAACCCATGTTCTGATATTTTCGTAGATTGCACCAAAATGACAATATCTAGATTGGTAGTTTGAGATTATCAAATCTTTAAACTTCGATATCTTGGCTTAAAAAAATCCTACAGATTCGACTAAAAAAAGAAATTAAAATTTAAAAGATAAGCTTTCAAATGAAACTAGCAAAATTCATAGAAAAAATTTTCGTAGACTATACAATTCAGAATTACGGAATTTAATACTATATTCAACGCTTAAATTGCAATATCTCGGCTTCTAATGAATAAAATAAAAAAATTCTGACTAGGTTTCAAAGAGATGTTCCGATCACCTTTGATCTAAATAATAAGCACCCACTAAGGCTTTTCAAAATTGAAAATATCGAATTTTCGAAAAAAATATTCATAAAATCACGTATTTTTCCCGAAAAATAAGCTATAACTTTTTTTAATTTGACGTTTAGGTCAATTCTGGCACAGACATTTGAAAGATGAGACTTTATACTATTGGAAACACTGTATTTTGAATTTTTCCCAAGATGTTTACATTAAAAATTATAGCGTCGAAAGTTGAGAAGAAAAAATCGACATTTGGGCATTAATGGGTTAATGCGGATCCTCGAATTATTTTTTCTAGCAGTTTTCTAGCAAGAATATCGATAGTGTAAATAATATATGAAATTTTATAAAAAACAAAACTATTGCAAATTTAAACCCGCTTAATTTCTATAAAATCGATTAACTTAAAGTTACTGTGCTACTAAAACTAGAAATTAAAGTTTATATTTAATTATGTAACTGCAAATAGTTAGATGAGGTATACCATAAGCGTTTTTAGATCTGCCCTCTCTGCAGGATTCTTTTTTAAGCAGCGATTCACAAAATCCGTGAACGAATCACTAAATATTCCAGGTGGCAGTTTCGGAGGTGGCTCATTTACAATATAGTCCAACAATTCAAATATCGCCATAGGTCTCGGACTACTGGGATCTATAAGCAGTTACAAAACAGTTGTATTACAATTGTATAGCATTATTTTCGATTTACATATATATCACTATAAAATAAACATGACCTTCAAATGTTACAAGTTGAGCTAATTTTAATTAAAATTCTAAAATATAGAATTATTGAAATAATTCATAGAAATATTTAAAAAAAGTAATAAAAGCGGTTCAAAAATTTCATTATGCTGTAATAATAATGACTATTTTATCAATGGCACAATGTTATATACTTTTATCAGTAATGTAACTAATCATAAGATACATTAACATTACAAAATTTGCATCATAAAAGTATAAAGAGTTATTGTAACACGTTACCCTGATGACTCTCGTACTCGAATCGTCCTGGATTTCGACCTTGAAGGATAAATAAAAAAAATGTTAATAGAAGTATTCTCCCTTTTACGTGTAGATATAAATTCTCAACGTAAAAGAATATCTGCATATGTATTAAAAAGCTATGGTTGAACTTACTGTGGGAAGGTGACTGAGTTGTGGGTGTCGATACGCTGTTGCCGATTATGTTCTCCGCCACAATACCCGGTTGCGTACCGAAGATGGCTGCGATTGTTTTGTCGTCGGGTGGTGGAATCGGATACATGCCTATGGCCATCTCAACCAGGGAGAGACCAAGCGACCAGATATCACTTTGCACTGAATAGTGCGTCCCTTGCAATCTCTCGGGCTGAATATTCATAAAAGAACAAAGGATTGCCAATTAGAATTAAGAAATAAATATACTGTGAAATATGTTTTGCGCGATAGACTTACCGACATGTAACTTCTTGTACCCACGAAAGAATTAGCCATGGAGTCGATTAATTGGCCAGAAACGCCGAAATCACAAATTTTTATTTCACCCGCGCTGTTGACCAAAATATTGCTAGGCTTGACGTCGCGATGCATTATTGCATGCTTGTCTCTCAAGTAACTTAAACCTTTCAGAACCTGAAAACGATTTAAATTAATTATTGTTTACTCGCAGGTTTGCATCAATTTATACTTATAGCATGTATACATTCGTTTCAAAGTCAAATAATAATATATTCTTAAAATTGTTAGAAATGATTTTCAAATGACATTACAAATAGGTATGCAGTAAGAATTTCATTTTCAAACAATCTTTTTCTGCACAAGCAAAATTTAATATACCTAGGTAAGTAGTAGTAGCCACTCTAAAAATTCAATAAAAAAAATAGACAAAATGTGATTGATGTTGGGCAAGTAGATTATGCCCAAGTATGGCCAGACTAGTGATAAAAAGACTTCAACGTTAAATTATCAAAAATTTTTAAACTAAATAATCATGCAAGTTAATAGTATAGTAATCGGAGTGTTTGTAACATAGCAAGAACCGTAATATTTTAAAGCTAATTGATTATTGAGAGCCTCATTGTGCGCAAAGCCGTCATCAAAATAACCTTTTATGCTGGAAACGTCAAAAAAAAAAACATAGATGTCCATTGGAAAAGGAGATTGCGAGCTCTCTAAACAACAGTTCGCACTCTAACCCTAATTCGATAAATATCCTAAAATATCACTGTAATCATGGCAAAAGATTCCAAGGGCAGAGTCAGCATCAAACTACCCTCGTTGCTCGCGAAACAGTCGTCGGTTGGTTACATCCATCGGCGCAAAATCACGACCGAAGGATTGAAGAATCTCCATCACGAGCCCGATTCCTCCGACCACCTAATCGAACTCGATCGTTTGTGTGAAAAGCTCAACACCGACCTCAAAGACGGCATGACGTCAGAGGAGGCCGCCAAAGTTTTGCAGGAAAACGGACCGAACACCCTCTCGCCGCCCGCCGTCACTCCCGAATACATAAAGTTCCTGAAATGCATGTACGGCGGTTTCGCGCTTCTGCTCTGGATCTGCGCTTTCCTCTGCTTCGTCCTCGTCGCTGTCGAGATCCTCACAGGACACGAGAGGGACGGCATCGAGTGGTTCGGCTTCATAATAGTCACCATCTGCATCATATCCGGTGTGTTCGCTTACTCGCAGGAGAGCAAGAACACGAAGGTGATGGATTCGTTCAAGAGGATGGTGCCGGTTATAGCGACAGTCATCAGGGACGGTATTAAGATCCAAGTGCCATCCGAGGAGGTGGTGATCGGTGATCTCGTCGAGATCAAGCTCGGCGACAAGATACCGGCCGACACGAGGATCATCGAGTGCTCAGCACTCAGAGTCGAGAATTCCAGCATCACAGGTGAACGCCGGATTGACAACAATTATATATTCACTTGGCGTGCGCAACGAATGTATAATAATGCGGTTTTATAATATATAAATCGTTGTAGGCGAGAGCGAGCCAACGACCCGTACGAATCAGCCGACAGACAGCAATATACTGGAATCGAAGAACGTCGCGTTCTTCTCGTCCTTCGCTGTGGCGGGTAACGGTAAAGGCATCGTAATAGCTACCGGTGACGAGACTATGATCGGTCGCTTGGCCGGTCTGACCACACAATTGTCCTCGACCGAAACCCCGATAGCCAAAGAGATACGCCACTTTGTCCACCTGATAATCATCGTCGCCCTGATCTGCGGTGTCCTCTTCTTCCTCCTCTCGCTCATCCTCGAGGGCGACATCGTCAAAGCCTTCACTTATCTCCTCGGCATAGTCATCGCCAACGTGCCCGAGGTACTGCTCATCACGGTCACCACCAGTCTCACGCTCACCGCCAAGAAGATGGCGGAGAAGAATTGCCTGGTGAAGAATCTCGAGGCCGTTGAGACCCTGGGCTCGACCTCGACCATCTGCTCGGATAAGACTGGCACCTTGACGCAGAACAAGATGACGGTGTCGAACGTTTGGTTCGGCAATACGCGCTACCAGATACCGGCCAACATGATGCTGGGCATCGAGAGGGATTTGCTGCTGGAGAAGCAGGCCTTCAACATCTTCATCAAGGATGCCTCGCTCTGTTTGAGAGCCGAGTTCAAGCAGGCTGTCGAACCGGATGAGGATACCAATTACACTTTGATAGAGGAGCGCGAGGTGATCGGCGATGCCTCGGAAACAGGTATGTATACGCGTATATACTCTAATTGGACTCTTTCGAATCATCCGGGTTGCGGTATATATATATA
>UELU01073935.1:0-18738 GCA_900490025.1 Megastigmus dorsalis | reverse complement strand
ACTTATAAACTACATTTTTTTCAATAATTTTTTTGATTTTAAAGCCAGACTAACAATTTCAGAATCTTTAAATCCATATTTAGTATTGGGATGCTTTAAAATCTTTGAAAACTTATCACTCGTACCTATTGTAATTTTTAAAATTTCACAAATCCTTTTCTCTGAAACTAAGGAAGATAAAAGAGCTTAATTATAGTGTTTTGAAAATGCTTTTTTATTTATATTACTAAAGCAGAAATATCAATATTTATACTTTTCATATACTGGCATTATATTTTCTACTTTACTAAAGTAGAAATATCGCATTTTCTACTTCACTAAAGTAGAAATATCAATATTTCTACTTTTCAACTGCTCTAAAGTAGAAATCTCTCAATTTCTACTTTTCTGCGTCAATTTTTCTACTTTGGGGTTTAGAGTGTAGTTTCAGAGAAAAGGATTTGTGAAATTTTGAAAATTACAATGGGTACGAGTGAGAAGTTTTCAAAGATTTTAATGCATCCCAATACTAAATATGGCTTTAAAGATTCTAAAATTGTTAGTCTGGCCTTAAAATCAAAAAAAATTTATTGAAAAAAATGTAGTGTATTAGTATATGCCTATATATACAGAAATTTAGTATAGCCACTCCTAATCGATCAATCACTCAAATTATTATCAGTAAAAATCAATACGAAGCTTATTGAAAACGATGCCATGAAATTGTGCAGAAAAAAGCATTTTCAAAATACTATAATTAAGCTCTTTTATCTTCCTTAGTTTCAGAGAAAAGGATTTGTGAAATTTTGAAAATTACAATAGGTACGAGTGATAAGTTTTCAAAGATTTTAAAGCATCCCAAAACTAAAATTAAAAAAGAAGCTATATTTATTCATATATATTTCTAAGAGTTGGTTGTAAAAAAAATTTAATAATGATTTTTATTATAAATATAAACCATATTTTATTTTTAGAAGGTATTTTTATAGGTTAGGTTAGTATTAATTATTTTATCACAGACATACATATTAGAATAAGTATCTAAGTTTTTTTCCGTATATTAGGATCATATATACTTTACAAAAGTAGAAATATTAATATTTCTACTTTTCATATACTGGCATTATATTTTCTACTTTTATAAAGTAGGAATATCGCATTTTCTACTTTACTAAAGTAGAAATATCAATATTTCTACTTTTCATATACTGGCATTATATTTTCTACTTTACTAAAGTAGGAATATCGCATTTTCTACTTTACTAAAGTAGGAATATCAATATTTCTACTTTTCATATACTGGCATTATATTTTCTACTTTACTAAAGTAGGAATATCGCATTTTCTACTTTACAAAAGTAGGAATATCGCATTTTCTACTTTACTAAAGTAGGAATATCAATATTTCTACTTTTCATATACTGGCATTATATTTTCTACTTTACTAAAGTAGGAATATCGCATTTTCTACTTTACTAAAGTAGGAATATCAATATTTCTACTTTTCGATTGCTCTAAAGTAGGAATCTCTCAATTTCTACTTTGGGCAGCTTTTCCCAAAGTAGGAATCTGTCAATTCCTACTTTTGTGCGTCAATTTTTCTACTTTGGGGTTTAGAGTGTAGTGGTTGAAGATCTTATTTATGGTGGTCCGTGTGTCTGCTCTCTTTATTGGGTATAGCACTACGTACTTCGTAAACACATCCATCGCGGCGAGGATGTGTTTCACGCCTTTCTTTGCGGTCGGTAAGGGACCATAGAAGTCTATGGAAATTAAAGCCTTTGGTCCATCGGGGATGATGGGCCTTGATGGAGCTGCCGTACTTTCCGTGTACGTCTTGTTGCGTTGACAGGAGTCACATGTTTTGAGGAGTCTTGCCGCGTATGCTTTTAGCTTGGGGAAATAAAAGTCCTCTTCGATTGTTTTTACGCACTTGCGTACTCCAATGTGGCCGTACAACTCGTGGGTTTCCCATATTAACTCTGTCACAATATGTTTAGTTAGAACGAGCTTTGCTTGGCCGGGGGGGACTTTTGATCAGTGTATCCTTGTGCATCGCGTAATCGCGGTATTCCTTGCCGTTTTGTAGCTTCTCGCGATAACTATTTAAGGTGGGATCCTTTACCTGAAGCTCTGTTAGGTTGCTTAATTTCTTTTGTAGTGTAGTTGCCGGCTTTTTCCGATGTGTTAGAGCGATTAATGCTTCCTCGCTACGAATATCCTTTTCGTCCGGGTACATCCTGCTTAGTGCGTCTGCCGAGAGGTTCCTTTTTCATTCTATGTGTTGAATTTTTAAGTTGTAGTCCTGGATTGCCAACATCCAGCGGGTTAGCCTTCCATTGAGGAAACGGCATGTAAGCAGAAACGAAAGTGCTTTGTGGTCGGTGAATACATGCACTTCTGCACCAATTAAGAATGACCGGAACTTTTGCAGTACCCATACTATTGCGAGCAGCTCGTGCTCCGTGGTAAAATAGTTGAGTTCTGCTCCCTTTAGGGTGCGGCTTGCCATGCAAATAACTTTTCTATCCCCTTTATCGTCTTCTTGACATAAGATTACTACGAGCGCGTATCCACTTGCGTCCGTCATAAGCACGTAGGGCTCATCTCTGCGTGGATATGCCAGGAATGCCTCTAAACATACGCGAACTGCGCCATTCTTCTTGATCACTATTACCAATGGACTGGTGTACGGGCTGACAGATCGTTCAATGATGGCGTACTCCAACATTTTCTGGATATCCTTGTCCACCTTTTCCTGGTGCTGTATCGGGATGGAGTATGATTTGTTCAAGAATGGTTTTTCATCCGTGAGGATCAGCTCGTGCTCATACGTGAGAAAACGGCCTGGCTTCTTCTGGAATATTTTCCTATGTTTTTTTATTAGCCACTGCAGGTCCCGATTTTCCTCGGGGTTGAGCCTGGCCAATTCCTGGACTTTACCATTAATTTCTTCATCGGTGACGCCTGCGTCCCCCACTGTTATTGCGCTCGGAGTTACTTTCCTGCATTCGATATGCCTTTCTTCTTTGAACTCCCGATAAATGGTGTTTATCTGTTCTCTGTCGTTTTCCACGACTTTTCCGCGCGCATACTTAATGTGCGTGCTGCTTTCTCCGTTTGCTTGCGTGAGGTGTATTATGCCTCTGCCGATATCTATGCATAGCCGCATTATCTTCTGTTCATTCACCCCGATGATGCATTCGCGAATCAATTTCGGTATAATTAAGAAATTGAACTCGAATTCAAACCCGGCGATGCACATTTTCGCTCTGAACTGTTTTTTGATTCGGCTTGACTTTTCTTCCGTGAAACCTACCACCTGTACTCCTATCACTGGGAGGGTTGCGCACTGCTGCCATCGGGCGTAGTTTCTCTCGTATATTTCCCTGGATATACACATAATTTTGCTCCCGGTGTCTATCAATGCCTTTACCGCCACGCCTTCTAACGTTATGTCAATTTCTGGACAAGCTGTTCTTTTTACTCGTGAGCTGCTCTGCTCGTCCTCTTCCAGCAACTCTTCTCTCACACTACTAAACACCGAATTGATCGTGTGTCTTGAGACTCTGCTGGTTCGTCACTTTTCCTCACTCGGTCTGCATCTTTCCGCGCTGTTGCTGCGTACTTTCCGCGATTCTGCTCGGGTGGTGACACCCAGAGTTCTCCAAGATTTTTCTCAATCCGCTGTTCCTCTTCCATCTTCTTCCCCCCTCCTCTTCGTCTCTGACCTCCTCGCTTTCCTCTCTTTTCGTATGTTGTACCGAGTACGTATTCTCCTTCACTGCTCTGACTTCTCTCCTCCCATTTTCTCTCACTCTCCGAAGCCCTCAGTACAACGCCTACTCGTTTTCCGACAGCTCCTCTTCTTCTTCTTCTACGTCTATTTCATTTACGCTCGCATTTCTTCTCTCAGGTCCTGTGTTTCGATCCTGGGTATGACGTGTGTCATTAGCTCTCTGCGTGGGCTCGTATCGCCGTCCCCCTCTGTTTTCTTGGCGGTTATCGCCTCTAAAACCCGATGGTCGCGGTGTCGATGCCCTAAAGTTATCTCAGCTCCCGGCATTGCTTCGGTTAAAATTCCTATTGTAGCTTGTGGCATTGTGGTGCTGATTATCCCCCCCCCCCTCCCATTTCTCCCGATTCGGGTTGCTTAGGAATGGCTCGTACCTTGTGCCGGCTACCGTAGAATTTAATGCGCCTGTATTGTCGGATGCGTCGAGCAGCGAAAGTAATGCGTCAATCGATTTGATCTCGCGTGACACAATGGATTGCTGTATTTGTTCATCGAAATGGCGCGACAGCTTCTCGATAGTACTAGACGTCGTAGGCGCATCCGTCAACTCCTTGACATCGTTATACATGCGCAACACGTATTCACTTCTACTTAAATTCCCTTCGGCTTTGTAGTAGCCGAAATCTAGCTCCCGCCTAATTGTAGACTCAATGGATCCACTCCAATATCGCCCGGCAAACCTCTCCTTGAAATTGCGTATGTTTACGACTCGCGGCTCTACGTGCTCCCACCAATCATGGGCCGGACCTTTTAATGCTTGGTCAATCGCATATTTGAAATTCCCCGTTGTGGCATTAATTGCGTCGAGGTACATAATTAACGCTTTCATGAAACGCATCGGTCGGTCACTGGGCGCGACGCTAAAAATCGGCATTTCGAAGCGAATAAGTGCCGTTTGCCCCGCATCACCCGTGTTTCCGTTGCGCGTGTTCTCGTCTACGTACGCCACTAGCTAATCATGATTCTCTTCGATTTGTCTCTGAATTAGCTCTTGGCGTTCGTGTATCCGCAGCACTTATCCTGCTTGAACCCCGACTCTTTCTTCGACCTTTTCCGTACGCCGTTCGCAGTCGTGCGCCCTCATTTCGACGTCGGATACCCGTGATGTGATCTTGGTAATATCCTGACTGTTTCGAGTGATGGCCGTCGTCTGCCTCTCCGTTGTCTCCACAAGTCTCAGGTTGATTGCTTCCAGTTGCTTGGAGATCATATCTAAAGTCGTCAGTCGCTTTTCTGTCTCTAGCGCCCTTCTCTGGATTCCCTGTTCACGCGTCCTTATCTCACGGAGGGTCGTTCTGACCTTGCCTTCGAAACGCAGGCACTCCGCTCGATCTCCCGACTCGCTTACGGTTTCGTCCAGATCGGGATCGATTGAGCTTTCCCCGATCGCGGGTATTTTCGCCGCTTCCTCCAACGACTTTCCGACGTCCTCTGTGAGTTCGCTTCTGCGCATCTCTTGCGGAGTATGCCGTGTTGTCCTCTGCTGAACGTTTTTCGCCGGTCTTCCTCTCTTCTTCCCTAACTTGTCCTCTTTATCACGCTCGTGTACGTACTCACCACCTCCGTCCGCCATTTCCGAAACCGTTACCTTTTACCCGTCTGCTCTCTAAAATTTAGCCATTATTACCAAGAAAACTGCGGTAATGCGTAAAGCATAAGCGAGAAAGCAAGCGAAAAGCAAAAATGATTTAGGATAGCGACAGATAAAGCGATAAAGCGAAATAACATTCAGCGTAAATAGCGTGTATAGCTAAAGTGCTTGCACTTACTTTGGGCCCTTTCCAGTGTCTCGATTCGAGCATTGGCTTGAT
This sequence comes from Megastigmus dorsalis, assembly GCA_900490025.1. Lineage (NCBI taxonomy): Eukaryota > Metazoa > Arthropoda > Insecta > Hymenoptera > Megastigmidae > Megastigmus > Megastigmus dorsalis. The sequence goes on along the minus strand of UELU01073935.1, from coordinate 13,152 downwards.
CCAGCTCGATCGCGAATCGTATTAGTGAGTCTCCTTGTACTAGGACTGACCTGTCCGCCCGCGCTGTTAACCGATCGCTATAAAACTTAAGGTAGTAAAAATTCCGATGTACTAATTCGGATTCTTTCTCGATCTTCTGGCGCTGGTTTTCGAATCGATTTTTCAGTCGCCTCACGTCGGTTTCTAACGCCCTTATGTCCTCTTGCTGGATTTCGTACAATTTCCTCCCCTGCTCGCATGTGTCAGCGAGCCTGCTTAATAGCGCGGCTGGGTATTCCCCGCTTATGCGTTTATTCGCCTCGTTATTCTGCATCAGCCACTCCGCCATCGAGAGTTTCGGCATGCTACAAATTAGAAAATCGGTAGTATCCTGGCCCGAACCCTATCGCACGCTAATTTGACCAATAAATAAACAATTTACCATTTGGAACCTCCTTTTTTGTATGGAGTTCCAACAATTTCTTTTGCCTGTAATGTGGCTATAAGCTAACTCAAGACTTACTTATTTTATGATTCTATACGTGCAACACACAATTTTGGTCAGAGAAGGTAGGAATTAAGAGAGACAAAAAGGTACACAACACTGCATTTTAAGTTTGAAAATGTTGCCGTTTGGCCTTTATTTCTTTATTTATTGTTCCACTAAAAAAAACATTTTATATATTACATGGTGGATCTAAAATGTCGGCTTACGCTAATCGCGATTCTTTTTTTCGCATGTTATTCGTTGCACGTCCTTTTATCGCGCAATAAAACATTCTCGCTTGTTCGTCGCCCGTTTCACCCCGGTCGCGTATTCTAATTCTCGCTGGGGTGGCTATATTCCGCGGTCACGTTTATCCCGATATTTTCTCGCAGTAGTCGTCGTCGTAAGTGTCATTTCCTCGCGGGCGAGGAGAAACAACTCACCACGTTCGTCCATGCAAGTTTACCCGGGGCCCCGATTGCGGGGCGCCCTGGTTTTCTGTGAATTTCCAGAAAACCAGGACTGGAGGCCTTTTTCCCTTTCCGGATAATCCGCCCCTCAATTTGAGGCCGTATCGCGAATGGAGCGCGAGTGACGTATCTGACCGACAATTAATTTAATTAATTTAGAACACATTCCGCGCGGTGTGTTCACAAATATATTTGGCACACTGGTATTATCGTCTATTAAAAGCGCCGTGCAAACGGTGTGAGACAAATCTCACGTCGCTTGCACGACTCGAGACGTTTCTCCCGAAGGATAATCCGCCCCTTTCGCTTACTTGGTGCGAGGTATCCGCTTTCCGTAAGTGAAAACGATCTGCGTCGGAAAACGATCCGCGAGGGTCGTCTAGTCGCCACGTGGTAGTGCCCGGTGACTGGTCAGCTCTCCCTATTCTCCTTCCGGGTTGATGCAGTCGCTCCCTTTCTGGTAATCCTGGGTGGTAGTTAAAGACGAAGTGCTTGTCACCACGCGGTTTCGCTCTTTTATTCCCACGTTTTGATCTTTTCCAACAATCATCTTTGAAGATGATCGTCTGCGCGTTAATCAAATTTCCTAATTAACCCTTATCCGTTCGCGCATCTAGGTCACGCCCTCATTATCTCACTCGATGTGACTTTTTTTTCATTTCCGTTGTTTTTAACTTTCAGCTAATGTTAATAATATCAAATTCTGCGAAAAAGGTGTATTTGAAATTTTCCTTGTTTATAACAATGCCCTCCGTATTAGTAACAATGCCCTCCGTAATTAGTTTATGCGGGTATGCCCACTTCTTCCTTGTAATATTTTTGATTTGCCTGCCTCTACTTGAAACAATTCGAATAAGTAGCTGCTGAGATTTGAATTGATTACTATTCTCTGAAAATGTTATTAATAATTAAAGTAACGGTACATGATGCAAAATTTTATGTAACATGTGGTTGTATATTAATATAATTCCCTATTTCGCATAATCTTTTTGAAATTATCTCGAATTTCTATTGAAATCGCGAATTCTGAAATTTCGGAGCTATTTATAGATTGCCCCTTTATCGTCGGGAACAATCCTTCAATTGCTTTTATTTAATCGCGTGGAATTTCGATTTTCTCGAGGTTTTTCAATCTCCGTTTCTTTGGTGGACTTTCTTATCGTGATTAGTGCATTTTCCTGAATTTTCCCGGCTCTGTTTTCCGAGTTCTGGCCCTGAGACGGTGTATAGGAATTTTGCATAGTTAATGCGGGCTCGAGATGCGTGCGCTTGCGCAGTGAAGTTAAATTAAATTATATTTTATATTTTGAAATTATTTTCGGAAACCGTTGGTGTTCTCATAACATGAATTGTTTAAACAATCTGAATTTATTTGTTGTTAAATAAATTAATAAAATTTCTTTTGTGATTCCCTTGCAAACCTAACTAAAGCATATTCTTAACTTTATATACTTTTCAGTTTTTATTATTACTAACTACATTTAAATTTTATTATATTATTCGGCTGGTTGCGAGGCAAGATGGATCCACAAATTATAAATGCTTAGTTGATATCACTCCGATAATGGTGGATGGTGACGCGAGACGTCTATTGGCGACTGTGAGTCGACTGAATACAATCCCCTCGCATAGCGGTTGCATCGGCGCTCTACCTCTTAGTGACGCATAGTTCCCTAACAGTTGGACGTTGGATTTGGACGCTGTTTTCCTCTCGTGACAGCCGTATATTCCTCTTCTTTATAACGTTTGAATTTTAGAAAACTTTCTTAAGATTTTAAATTATAGCTTTAGTTAATATATCATTAACCTCCAGCTTGACAACACCTTGTTTAGACGATTAATTAAATTTGACTTAAGACAGAGGTTTAAGAGAAAGTGAGTTTTCCGCGTGTTTTCTTTTCTTTCTTTCTAGAGTTTTGGATATACAATGTTAAAAGTTTGTATATGACATTAAATTCTATTATTTATTCCGTTCAAATTTGTTTTTCAAATATCTTTTTGATTGATTATATTCATGAAGATTTATTTCAATTTTTGGACCTTGTGTTAGTTTAAAGTCGTATATGTACGAATTTTATTTCTAAAAAATTGTATGTGACTACAGTGTTTATTAGATTTGTTAAAAATATTTTTTGTATACTGGACACACATTAAAAAATACCACTGGGTATTTACTTGGTTATGGCCTAAGCATATAGAAAAAGGCCAAATAAATAAAAAAAAGAGAGATACTTTATTTTGTACTCAAATTATTTACAAGAAATAATAAAATTAAAATAAATTTGTTTCAACTGAAATTACGTCTCATATTCGCTACTAACAGTCCTCTGACACACTCCCGAATTCGTGCGCCTAGTCAATCTCTGCCATTGTCTTCTGTCTCGCTTAACGAAGACTGGTGACTACCCTGTCGATGCTCAAGTCACCCGGTCCAATTGCCTACTGAGAATTGCACTGCTGGTAACTATGCAGTGGCAGATGTCTCATCTTCTGCCTCTCGTATGCCAGAGACATATGAGCTCAGAGCTCTTGAGTTCGAATCTGCTATTTCTTTGAAGACGGTAAAACTAAACTTTCTTATTTGCCAGCACTTTTGTTATCCTGCAGTGAAAACACATGGTAGAGCCCGTAAAGTATTGGAATTATTGAGTGGCGGGGTCGAAATCATAAAGCTCGGAATGTAAATGAACAATATAAAAGTTTATTTATAGAAATAAGCAATAGAAAACACGGTATTACTACTCTCGTTATTCGTAGGGTATAGAAACGGCTTATCGGCTCGGCAGACTAACTCGCAGTGACGAGTCCACGGAATGGGAGAGAGCGCTACGGCATGCGCAAACACGCAGCTTCGCCGGTTGTCTCTCTCGCACTTGCATACTCACTCATGCAGACGCTAAACTCATACATCCAACATTAAGTTTTCTCAGCGTAAAAGTGTAATGTCTAATAATGTTATAGAACTCGTACTCTAGTGTAAGAAAACTATTTATTTTCTGAGGAATTTCCTTGATAAAAATAATGTTTACTTATTACATATTTGCATAAAAGTTAAGTCAAATTTACGGGAAAGTGTTAGGATTAAGACTATTGGAAATTTAATGCAGCAGCAAATATTTTAATAATTGAACATTCATTCATTTACTACTTGACAATAATGCATTCCTAATACATTAGTTACAATAGTTAATAAGATATAATAACGCAATGAAAGTTTTAGTAAAATTTATGACATTTTATACAAGTTTCTGAACATCTATCTTGCACAGAAAATTACATAGCATTTTGTTTCTAATTTCTATGTACCAGCAATGGCAGATTCAGATTTGTAAACACTTTTTACAAATTACATTTCTCTAATGCATTATGCAACTATTATTTTAAGTATACATATAATAAATTTCATTAACTGCACTACAATAGCTTAAAATGCACTGTTAACAAATTGTATATTTTCCCTTTATCTATAATAATAATCATAAATGAAATGAAGCACTTTGTAAGATCTATAGCGGCAACAAGAAAACGGATCTCACGTTTTATAGTACGATAACGTACTCATAATATTTAGCACGCATACGTAATAACGGAATATCACAGTCGATTTCTGGATGCTAGCTGTCGTCATTGCTTACAGGTGGTAATAATGGGACACCTATTGATGAAATATTCGGCGAATTACCTGAAACAGAAATACTTTTATTGTGCTACTTATTATTTTTGTATTAATAAGTTATAAATAGAAAATAGAATCTGCGTAATAGTAAATTAAATATTAAATTCCAGACACACAAAACGTGCCCATACTTTTTTAATAAATATATTTGTACCCGTATTTAATGGGGTTAGAATAATTAAATAAGAATTACAGATAACACAGGCCACAAACATAAAAAAGTACCCTGAACTGAAGTTAAGACCACCTTATTCCGACGCATTTGGACTTCAAAACACGAATTTGAAATAAAAAATATGGGTTGCCCTGCGTATTTTCGAGATAATTAAAAATAAACTAATTTTGAGATATCTTAAATTACGAAGTTAAAGATTTTTTTCATTATTTTAGCAAATGGTATTATGAAGTACTCAACGCACCCTTCAAAATTCATTTTTAATCACCTTCATACAATTTTTTTATCTCCGATATATGCCAATGCAAAGTTCACGAGCATTCAAAACCATACTTGCTTGTTCAATTTATTTGCTTTTGACATACGTTTTATAACTTTAAATCGGCATATCTCGGAGACGAAAAATCGTATAGGGGTGATTAAAAATGAATTTTCAAGGGTGCGTTGAGTACTACATAATACCACTTGCTAAAATAATGAAAAGAACTTTTAACTTCGTAATTTAAGATATCTCGAAATTCGATTTTTTTTAATTATGTGGAAAATACGCAGGGCGATCCCCTTTTTTATTTCAATTTCGTGTTTGGAAGGCCAAAATACGTAGAAATAAGGTGGTCTCAACTCCAGTTCAGGGTACTTTTTTTGTTTGTGGGTCTGTATAATCAACAGCAAATGGAGTATGATACGTATAGTGCGAGTTATGTTAGTGGTAGTTGGAGAGCCCGATCGCGGATGATGGAACACACTGACGAGAACCAAAATAAATAGATTGAAATAGTTTTTATTGACAGACTTCTTGTAAATTTTGGTGCACTTCCATGCGTAAAATAGCGGCTAGTTTCAATATGTGTGTCAATCCTCTAATGTACGGGTGTGGGTATAAAATTCCATAGCTAGTAATAATATTGTTTTCGAAACACTATGCGTGAAGTTCGACTTCTCACTCGAGAAAAGTGTGTGAGAAGTAGCCAGTTATCCCACTCCTCGAAAAGCGTATGATTTATATGGATGTATATGAAAAAGTATGTGAGAAGTAAGAAAGTGTGTGAGAAATAATTACTATTTTTTCATATCTCACGTACTTTTACAGGAGTGGGCTAACCGACTGCACATACACTTTCCTCGAACGAGGGGTCAAATTTCGCGCAACTCGTTTCAAAAAATAGTATGTGCAACTCGGGCGAGCAGGTGACCCAATGTACTATATTGGTGTTGCATTAATGTTGAAATGTACACATAATGTAAATCTTCATTAATTCTTCCAATTCCTTGCTGATAGTTGTAGTGGGTTAATGTCGAAGCCTTTTCGAAATTATTTTCATCTTCCTAAAAAGTTAAGAAGTTTTTCTTAATCTTTTAGCACTTCTTAAATTAAAACAATGTAACTATCCGTGTATATGGCAATCTAATGAGGGACCTTGTTGTTTTTCAACAAGTAATTTTTGATAACGGGGCTTGGTTTTATCGCGTTGTTGTTGATAATTTTAATAAATATTTTTTTTATTTTTAATGCTTTGTCCGAGTTAGTCAGTAGCTTTTACTGCTCCTCTTGTTTTCTACATAATTTGTTATAAAAGGGCAAAAATGCTTTTCTACCCTTTTATAACAAAATAAAATGCATGGTGCCTGCATTATAATCTATAATATGCTTGGGAAATTCTTCATAAGGTCCATATAAGAGAGAAAACGGTGTGTAATTTGTGATGAATGGAATACTCCGATTGTATATTAGAATAACGGTAGTCATCTAATTTTTGTCAGTTTCTCTTGGGTTTTGATCCACGAGTATACATAATTTTTCTTTCAAAGTGGAGTGCAATCTTTCTATTAGTAGAGGTATCTTTAACCTTTTCGCTCCGGGACTGGTCCATATATGGACCAACTAGAAAAGCGAACGAAATAGATGTTTATAAGGTCAATTTAATGCACTAAATTTAGGAAAAATATTGAAAAAAATCCTGGTTACTTCTTTATTTTATTATTTTTATCGTATTTAGCGGTTCATAAAACATAGGTATACCAATTTTCAAGCTCAAATACGCATTTTCATTATTTGACCTTCAAAGTTCAAGGTCAAATATGAATCTGACATTTTTTTCACTATTTTTATTGTAATCAGCACATAAAAAAACATTGAAAAGCGCTCTTAAACCTTCACTTATAATTTTTTACATTAGCCTTAACTTTCTCTCCGGGAGTGGTCCATATATGGCCAGCACTCCGTGTGGCGACTTGTCATAAGAATATCATTCACTTAAGTCATGAAATTCAGCTAAAATGCGAGGTCAATTTTAAAGGAAAAATCCCCGGAGCGAAAAGGTTAATGCTGGCAGTTTGTTAATATTTTATTTTATTTATTCAGCAAAATTCTTTAAATTCTTTTGAATTAAATTCACAATATAAAGTAATAATAAGACCTGGTAGTCATTTTCTCCTTTAAATGTTATGCTGTAATTAAATGCATGGATATTTTTGTCTAATAAGGACAAAGAAAATACCGGGTTCTCTTCGATGAAGTGTATCGTTTATTTTATTATTTTCCTTTTCTATATTTATTTCTACTCTATTGAAGGCATCAGCTACATTATATTCGCATCCCTTTTTGTATATTACTTCATAATCGTATTCTTGCAGCTTGAGTCCGCAGCGAATTAATCTGGAATTAGGCGTTTTTTGACCAAAGTCAATTTAGTTGCTTATGATCTGTATCTATAATGAATTATTATTTTCCATATATTTACGTTCAAAAATATCTATATGCACCTACAATGGTCAACAGTTCTTTCTCAATCGTGGAATATTCTTGTTCAGCTGAATTCAATGTTCTCGAAAAGTATGATATCCCTACTGAAAATAATATCGTGATTATCTGTGTGATTTAGTACATGCTGAATCATGTGCTTAATAACGTGCCAAATCACATGAAAATCGCCTAATTTTATCGACCAAATTCGGCATGTGATAAAGCACGTGCTTAAGCATGTAAAAGATCATGTTGTTAAGCATGAAATAAATTATGCGATTACCCTTGTATAAAATCATGTAAATTTTTACTTACTAAATAATTACTTCGTTGTAGAATTAATTTACGCAAAGTGTATTAATTTTTCACGTTAATAATTCCATAGTGCCTGTATATATGGGTGATTCCATGTCAAGTAAGAGGACAAAAAATTTAAATTTGTTCAAATTTTGCACACTTGTTGAGAATCATAAAAAAGCCCATAAACAAAATTTGAGTGAAAAAGACCCAACCGATCCAGAGATATGACACCATGAAATATTGACAAATTCTCATTACAATTACTCAAAAACTTGAAATTTTTTGTATATAACATTATATGAGAAAAAGGTTATAAATAATAGGTAGAATACATTCCACTAATTTATTTATACTGGAAAAGGTGAAATTATCGATCTTCATGGAATATATTCAGCAAAAATTCTCTATTTATTTCAATTTTGCGACGTTCCGAGGGCTTAAGAAGTATACCTTCCTCTCCAGGCTAATCAAAAAACAAATAAATAAAAAACAAAATAAAAAACTAATCATACATGTCGCACTTACGTAGCACACAAACACAAACCTTCAGACTTTTTTCTATTGCATAATTAAATCGATATTTATATTAAAGCTCCTTTTGTTTATTAAGGCCAATCAAAACTTTTTTTTAAAAACTGAAAACAAAATTCACGGGAAAATTAATATACTATTTAAAATTCATTTCATTAAAAAGTATCACAAAAACTGAAAATCAGCAAAAAAACACTCACTTTCTCCCACACCTCCACTATCCTCGCTCATTATAATACTAAAAAGTTATACAGGGTGTATATGTATATGATCTTTTTAGTTATATGTTATATTTTCGAATCACTTTTCTTATTTCAAATCTATAGTTTAACGACATTTTATCTCCCTCCCCCCCCCCTTTTACGTTTTTCATCCAAATTTCGGAACGCTCTCTCCAACGTGTAATTTGTAAGTAATTGTCACTGCACGGCTACCATCCGGAGTGTGCACACTTATGTACTGTTTGTGCCCCACCTATTGTGTAATTTTAAAAAAATACTATTGCAACTTTTCGATCCGATCAATATTCATGGAGTAATCATCGATTGAAAATTAACCGAGCGGGCTAATCAGGAGAGAGCTATAGCAGGAGGCTTAGTGCCAGGCCGGCGGAGTACGCGGTCTCTTTCCACGCGCCGTCAATTGACTATTGCGAGTTTTGCGAAAACAGTTCGACCGGCCGACTGTATTGTTGGCAGTTTATAGTCAATTCGTTATATTAAAATAACGTCTAGCACTTCGCAGAAACTACTTTTTATTCAGTATAATGCAACTAATTAAATCAAACGTACATTCAATAATAAGATATGAATTACGAAAGCATTTAATTCTAAGATTGCTCATATTACCAGCCATAAAAATTTTATTTTTTTATTTTATTTTATTTTAAACGGATATCAGTTCTTTTGAATCTAAGATGAATTAAATACTAAATGAATTAATTCTTTACTGGATTTAATTAATTTAATTCAATATTATTTCGATAAAACAACAATGTAATTAGTACAAATTATCTGAAATATTGATAAAAAATAACGAAAACTAATTCGTACACGTAATTAATCAAAATTTTAAAAATTAATTTAACTTGAAACGAAATATCACGAAATCTTATCGAAGAATAATGCGTTTCATGACATTTTGCTACTCAAATTGTAGATGTGAGTCAATAATTTTAATTATTATTATTAATTTAGAGAGCGGAAGATATTATTTTAGGCCTCGTTTTTTAGATGCATAAAATTCTAGTGTATCTCCTGAGTCAAAAAATAAGGTTTGTTTTACGTGCATTGGAATAAACAAGGCTCTCCAGACTCTCGTACGGTGCGATCACAAGCTCTGGGACTAATAATCTACACTCATTAATGCTATAATTCTTTATTTTACGAAGTGCAATATAATTCTACTTGTAAGTGCACAATTTTTTTCGTGTGATATCAGAAAAAAATAGTTGTGTAGAGTTTCTTATGATGTAAAGTTTTCGTATGTGTTTAATTTCTCAGTGTAGGCTTTGTATTGTGCAGAATATGCGCATGTAGAAATTCCCAGTTTAGAATTTTTTATTATACAATTTAAGGTAAAAAGAATTGCGCACAGTTTACATGGATGTAGGAAATGCGTGTGTAGAATATACGTGAGCGGAATATGCGTGTGTAGAGTTTTCCGGCGTAGAATTTTTTCATGTCAGTTCACAAAAATAATGTGTAGAGATTTCTTGTGTATAATATCCTTATGTACAATATTTCTGTGTTGAATAATATTTTCGTGTACAGTATGAATGTTTAGAATAGGTACGGTGTCCTACCGCGCCCGAGTATGCAGTATGCTCAAAAAACGCGATACGAAACTAAGCTCAGATTTTAACCTCCATTATCAAAAATACAAGAAGATAAATTTAAGTTTTGAACATGTAAGTATTTTTGGATCAATTGATTCACTAACACATTGAATAATTCTCGATGTCAAAATTTCGAGCTAGCCTCTGTTACCTGATCTACGATTACCGTATTAAACAAAACTACGTTCTCGTATTCCAACTGCACTATTAGCAGATCAAACTATTGCTACAAATTGTTTAAAGGGAGTTGGTTTAGAGACAGGAAAATTATAAAAGGAATCAGGCTATAGTAGCAGCTCTTTACATCATGTGTGCCACTATGTGTAGCGCGTGGACTCGAAGTTTCACAACACCAAAACTATTACATGTGATTAAAAGTAGTTTTTGCAAATAGTTTTGAACTTTTGCGTTGTGCTAGTGTATATAGAATTATAAATATTTTAAAGAATCACAAGTGACAGTTTATAGTGAGAAAAGTTGAATTTGTGTAAGACGACTAAAAATGTTTGTACTTTTTTTTTCACAGATTTTATGAGTTTTAATACAAAAATAAAAAGTCAAAGGTGTATTATGGCCAAATTTTGTATAAAACTAATAAGTAGTTATTAAATCTTTTAAAAAAAAAACAAGTTTTTGTAGTTTTATCCAGGAAGTGATCGGTTACAGCTATGGCCCTTATTTTACTGTTTTTTCATGTTTTTAACTATTTTAAATATTTTAACTATATTTATAAATTGCTGTAACTTTCTTATTATTGCTTATCCCATAACCATACAAATTTCTATGGATAGATATTGGTTCAAAGAATATTTTAAGCTTCGAACCTAAATTTTAATCGTGTCGTAACAAAGATCCCAAAGCTTGGAAATACGCTTAAATGGTGTAATGTCCAAAATATGGGTCAATTATAAATAGATTAGTTTGAGGTATTTTACCCATTATTTATAAACTTTTTCTCATATAATGTTATATACAAAAAATTTCAAGTTTTTGGGTAATTGAACTATAAAGATGGCTTTTTTTGCAAAAAATTAGAATATGTCAATTTTTCATGGTGCAATATCTCTGGAACGGTTGGGTCTTTTTCACTTAAATTTTGTTTCTGGGCTTTTTTATGATTATCAACAAGTGTGCAAAATTTGAACAAATTTAAATTTTTTGTCCTCTTACTTGACATGGAATCACCCATATACAGCCACTTCAGGATTATTAACGTGAAAAATTAATATACACTGCGTAAATTAATTCTACAACGAAGTAATTATGTAATAAGTAAAAATTTACAAGATTTTATACAAGGATAATCGTGTGGCTTATTACATGTTAAACTACATGATTTTTTACATGCTTAAGCACGTGCTTTATCACATGCCGAAATTGGTCGATAAAATTAGGTGATTAATCATATAATTCGGCACATTATTACGCACGTGATTATTTTCAGTAGGGATGGGGTGTCGATAGAGTGGAAAACTCTAAGTGGAAAAATCATTTAGTAGCTTTTCGATCTGATCAATATCCATCGAACAATCATCGATTCAAAATTAGCTTATCAGGCCAAACAGAAAAAAGCTACAGCTGAAGGCGAAGCGCCACGCGTATGGAGTGGGGCGGCCCGCAGAGTACTTCCTAGCCAGTCGTACCACGGCCACCGCCGTGTCGTCTCTCTCCTCGCGCCGTCAATCGACTGTTGCGGTTTTTGTGAAAAAAGTTTGACTGGCCGACTACATGGTTGGAAGTTTATAGTCAATTCTTTATTTTAAATTAAGGTCTGGCGCATCATGGAAACTATTTTTTATTTAGTATAATACAACGATCTGAATACTAACGTACATTCAAAAAGAAGATATGAATTATGAAAGCATTTAAATTTAAGATTGCTCATAGTAATAGCCAAAAACTTTTTTAACTTGTACATAAATGGATAATTGTACAAATTATCTGAAATATTGAGAAAAAAAAAACGAAAACTAATTCGTCCACGCCCTAAATCAATATTTTAGAAATTAAGTTAATTCAAAACGAAATATCACGGATTCGTATCGAAGAATACTGAGTTTCGTGAAATTTGGCTAGTCCAATTGTTGATATGAGTCAATAATTTTAATTGTTATTATTAATTTAGAAAGCCAAAGATTATGACGGCTCTCCAGATTCTTGTGCGCTACGATCACAAGCTCTGGGTTTAATAACCTACACTCATTAATGCTATAATTCTCTTTTTTTACGAAGTGCGATAAAGTTCAACTTGAAAACCTAATGCGAGATCTACAAAAAACTTATCGTCGCACTGTAACCAAAAATAATGTATTTATTTCGACTATCGAATCACATACACCTTGGTGTAAGCACGTAGCATTCGCGTTGCTCTCGATGACTTTTGAGTGCAACAAGCACTGGCGTTTAATTTTCCATCCTTTATGTAACAATTATTATTCAAATATCATGGTTATTATATTGCTCAAAGTTATAAATATCTATCATTTTATCATTATGTAGATGAACAAGTTTATTAAATAAGAGAAAGAGAAAGAGGGAGGGGGAGGGAGAGATAGATAGATAGATAGATAGATATAAGTTTATTTGTAAATAGTTTACAAAATGTACATGTCAAATACATATTGATTTTTCTTTTGGATTATACATTTCATTATTTATGGTTTTTCGCAGTTATACATTTTCAGTCTTTCTATGATATCACAGCTGAGTCAGTCTTACATTGTTTCAGTCGTCAAAAATTACAACTTAAAAGTAATATCACAGAGCGTCTTAATTAAAATACAAATAAACAAATTTAATATAAAGAAACGATCGATATCTATCAGTCTTGGTTAAAATAAAAAGAATATAAGAGACTTTACAACACAATCACACATGCACTCATCCTACCACACACTCACTCACGCCAATAAATACACTCACACTTTCTAAAAAATAAGTATATGGGACAGAAC
>UELU01073930.1:0-10637 GCA_900490025.1 Megastigmus dorsalis | reverse complement strand
GAGTGGGGAGGCCCGCCTAGCACTTCCCCGCCGGCGGCGGCCGCTCTCGCCGTCTCTCTTCACACCGTCATCCATCAATCGTAGATTCGGCGAAAAACAAAAGGCGCGGCAGGCTGATTTGAGCATAAGATTGTTGAAGGCTGAAAATAATTTTTTATTTTGAATTGGCTCCCAGCGCTTCTCTCTGCGTTTAGTAGAATTAAACATTGGTGTACCGATACTCGAATGGAGATTTTTTGCTTAGAATTTTGCGCTCTATCCGATTCCGTAGAGTGTGATATTCTGTTTATTAACAGCCTGTATAATATTTTTAATTTGAAATATAATTGCAAAGTCAGAATCATGCCATCTCTTGGATTGAATTGAAATCAGTAAAAATTTGGTATTTTCTTCTCTAGCTTCTATATTATTTTAGTTTTCGGAAATTTCTGGGCTGAGCGCGTTCTATTTATGATCATTCTATCATCTCTAAAAGTTTCAAGTGAATTGGTTAATTTGTTAAAGAGAAAAGTTTGAAAACCTAATGTCGGTAAAACAGGCCACTCTGGCATCCCCTTAAATAGAAGAATTCTCCCCCATTTCATTTTACTTTTAAATTAATATAAGTAGCATAAGTGACTCTCCCCAGTGATTGCTCTGTGTAGGTTAAATTTAGTTTTACATATCCCCTTGCGTATTTTCGTTCGCGTTGCCTTTTTTCGCGTTAAATTAACGTTACTACTTGCAAATAAAATGGATACCGCATCCAATAAAAATTCAGCCACCAATATTACCGGTAGCACAGCTGCTGATAGCGAGGTGGATTTAAGCGAGGGAGGTGCTGCGGGCTATTCGGCAAACTCCGCACTGGAAATTTTATCCACAGATAGTATCATAGATACCGCAGAAAATGCTACAAACAAAGAACTCAACCCTGGCGCTCAAAAATTGCAAGGCGCGTTTAAAAGAAAAGATACACATAAGTATGATGTGAATAGACCCTTGTCGGACCCACAATCAATAATAGACTTATAAACCATGGTACCCAAATCTCATTATGATAAAATGGAAAAAACATTACTAGAAAATATTAAACTTCAACAAAAAACTCGTAAAAATCAATTACGCCAGTTGAATTTGGAAATCGAAAAATTAGAACTTTCATTTCGTTATTCTCAACTCGATTCAAACGTAAATTCCGTTAACCTTCCCAAACAAAACATAATAACTTCTACACCTAGTATTTTTCCTACAAATTCAAATACACAAGTATATACTTCGGTAAGCGTTCAAACCCATACCGAAATTAGTCAGTCAAAACAAAATTCAAATTCCTCGCGACTGTTGGATATCAATACTTCTAACCCAACAGAATATAACGCGACTACACAGCAGGATAGATAGGCTAATCGACCTTTTTGCAACAACATAAATACCCCAAGCATCATCACCTCTAATCCGCCTAGCAACTATACACACCTAACACATTACACAACGCGTACACAGTAAATTCAAACACAACAAGCGCATCGGCTTCCAATATCGGCAACGTCTCGCGACTTTCACAACACATAAATTTCAAACCTATACAAATGCCCTTCTGGCAACATAACCCGACTACGTGGTTCGACATGTGCGAATGTCAATTAACTATGCAAAATATAACGAACTTAAGCCAAACTATTATTACTGACATTGCCGACGATATTAAGGAATTTACGTCTAACAATCGTTACAACGAGCTAAAAAATATTTTAATTAACAAACACAAGCAATCAGATGATGTCAGATTGCAGAAGCTATTTCGAGGCTGCCCAATGGGCACTCAAAAACCTTCTGCATATCTTCGCGAATTGATCAACTTAGCGGGAGAGCAGGTGCCGCGCGCACTTATTTTAAAAGCATGGAGAGTTAATTTACCCCCAAATATTCGCGTTTTCATTACAAATGATATCACACCAGCTAATGAGCGCGCATCTGTCGCATACACAGACCAGGTGCATGCTAGTCTATTTGATGCAAACTCACCTGTCTGCGAAATCAAGGCGACAGACTCAGAATTGCACTCGGAGACGACCGCAAGAATGAACGCTTTTAATAAAAAAGAATTTCGTCACAGTGATCGCTCTCACCCCGTTAAAAATCGCGAACGTTCCAAAACGCTAAATCGCGAGCGCGACAAGAACAAGGAACGAAAAATATTCTGCTTCTTCCACGCGAAATATGGAACTAAAGCTCACAGGTGTGTTAAACCCTGTGATTGGGTCAATTTGACCAAACACGGGGATAAAAAGCAAAATAAAAACTCTTATAATAACTCGCGCGGCAACAATGCTAATAAAAAAACAGCGTTAAACTAGTAACCCGACAAATAACGGAGACACATGTGACCGGGGCTAAATCCGTACGTCTCCACATTACAGACTTAAATTCTAACGAAATCTTGTTAATTGATTCGGGCGCGGAGATTTCCGTAGTACCGAAACACAAAAATTTTAACGAGCGAAAAATTAACATTAAATTACAAGCGGCCAACGACGCTACAATAAACACTTACGGAACTATTTGCAAGAAACTTAACTTCGGTTTTAAACAAGAGCTGCT
This sequence comes from Megastigmus dorsalis, assembly GCA_900490025.1. Classification (NCBI taxonomy): domain Eukaryota; kingdom Metazoa; phylum Arthropoda; class Insecta; order Hymenoptera; family Megastigmidae; genus Megastigmus; species Megastigmus dorsalis. The sequence continues at coordinate 8,054 of UELU01073930.1, read as the reverse complement.
CTGGACTTTTATAGTAGCAGACGTACCGTACTCCATACTCGGAGGCGACGCTCTTAAACATTTTTGTCTTTTACCCGATTCGTTTATCCGCGTTGGCCGGAGGCGGTCCCACTTTACGATATGACCGTGCGAACAGTGGCACGCGCTTTCTACGACACTTGGATTGCTCGCTTTGGCGCACCCGTGACTATCACGATGGACCAGGGACGGTAATTTGAATCTCAATTATTCAATGCACTTTTGCAACTAATAGGCAGTAAGCGCATACGCACTACTGCATACCATCCACAATCGAATGGAATAATCGAAAGATGGCATAGACAGCTTAAGGCTGCAATAATGTGCCTATCACGGGATCGCGACTGGTCCGAAACCTTGTCAACCGCCCTCCTGGGCATATACACACGAGTACGGCTGGACACAGATGCGGATACGACGAAATTCGTATATGGCACAAAGCTAGCCATACCAGGCGACATCCTGGAATTTCGCAACATTTCCTCGAATGACGATATGTTCTTAACTGAATTCAAGGACTACATGTCCATGTCACTCACAACATCAACTTTAAACCATTCGTATTCAAAGATCTGAACAGTTGCACCCACGTGTTTGAGAAACTCAAAGCCGCCAAACCACCCCTCACGCTGCACTACACCGGTCCTCACAAAGTGATTTCTTGACATCCAGACGATCGTACGTATACAATAGAGAAGAATGGGAAACACACCCCTGTAACTATTGAACGGCTAAAACCAGCGCACTATTCCACGGAGGAATACAATGATCTTAGTCCGGAGATTGCAGACCCTAATGCATACAATCTCGTTAACACGAGTGGAATCGCTTTGCAGCACTTCCTTTCGCCGAATCTTAATCTGCCTTCTAACATCGCGGTCCGCAAATTAGTAACGAACGAGACAAGCAAATCAGCACTCGTCGAATTCAGTAAATCCTCGGAGGATCTGGACCATATAAATACACCGCGAACTTTTACTGTTCGGGCACAGGTTCACGCGAGCGAAGATTCGCACGGAGAAGACGATCGCGATAGCGATATTACCACAGCGGGTACTTCCGCTCATGACAATGCTCCTGTGGCTAGCGCCCAGCCACAGAGCTCACGTAATGACGATGAGATATTAACTCTCTATGAAGCGCAACATGACGAAACCGTCTCCTTGATGGACAAAAGCGCAGATACTCGCGACTTAGTTACGCAGGCTAGGGCCAATACAGTTCCTTTCAATAGCATCGCGAACAATAAGAAAAAACGATTCATTCCTAATATTCTTAAAAAGAAAAAATTAGACGCTCTCGATAAAAATAATCTTAAAAAGCGAACAAAGAGAGTTAGATTTAGGGACGTATTAGACATCAAGTATGTATATCCTTGCACTCTCGCCCAAACCCTGTAAGCGTAATTTAAGCAACAGAGCAAGCTGGAGGTTATAAGTCACCCTCAGGGATAATGAGCAGCGTACTGATCGAAAAACTCTGTTTTCTGTCTCACAGCTCCCCTAAGCCCTGGCCTGGCTTGTTCTAGGCAATGTCCTCATTTAGCAGCCGGACCGGGATCGGGGATGCCGCAAAGGCGATCGAAGCAGTACAGGAGTGCCTGCTAAAGGCCAAGATGGCAGCCTGAGGGACTCTATACAGCACCATCATCCACGCTTGGCGTAGTATGAAATCAAACGCATATAGAATTGACAGTCGTCCAGTCCACACCGATGACGATACAACACAAACACCTACTCACCACACCTAGCGTGCTAGTTGCTGCACAACACTTTGTATTTTATTCAATTTTTTTTTTATCAATTTTTATTTTCCTATTTTTTTGTGAATTCACCACAATTAGTCACAGCCTTACCACGGCGCAACATTTTTTATATTTTTCCGACGGTCACTTTGACCAGTCTTTTCTTTTAAAAAGAAAATTAGAATCACGTTTCAAGCAGCAATGCAACACATAAGAACTTACATTGCGATCCAAACAATTGTACCACAGAACAATTCAGTACATCTACACTTCACATACAAACATCATTTCAATGATCTTTTTTACAATTTAAAACACATCTCTTCTTTTAAGAGAAATTAGCAAGCGACAATGAGCAATCAAGCGTTAATTGATAGAACTACACTCATCGTCAAATGAATCGATTAAACACTGAGCAACTGTAGACTCTCCGCAAACCTGTAATAACACAGTGCGTCCTACTCAGTGATTAACTACTATTGCCAATAATTTAAAGCAAAATGACTTTCTTCAAAAGACAGAATCGCTGATGACACGTATAACTGCCAAATAACCGCCAAACTAAATTAAAATCTTTTTCTCAAAACTATAAATCACTGATTACACGCATTGTGCCAACAATAATTATTAAACAATGCCAATTCTATGTACTTAAATACTTTTTGGATCAAACTACGGCTACATGTTTTAAGAACAACATCTTTAAAAAAAAAAATTTTTTTTGAGAGAAGGTAAACTGCGCGGCGCTCAAATGTAAGCAATTTACTAGTCTTCATACCTTACTGAAAATTCTTAAAGGCAATAACTGTGATATCATGTGCAACCTACGATAGAATCTTAACATTTTATGTTTTAACGACAAATATGCGTTTATGCAAACTGTATTATTGCATTACGCATAAACTGTGATATTACGTACAAACTACGACAGAATCTTGACATTTCATGTCTTAACAAAATAAGCGTTTATGCAAACTGTATTATTGCATTACGCACCAACTGTGATATTATGTACAAACTTAGTTAGCATCTCAACATTTTATATCTTAATGATAAATAAGCATCTATGCAAATTGTATTATTGCATTACGCACAAACTGTGATACTATGTACGAATCACGATAGAATCTTGACATTGTACGTCTTAATGATAAATAAGCGTTTATGCAAACTGCACTATCGCATCACGCATAAAACTGTATTGTTAAGTACAAACTCGAAAGAATCGTGACACCTTACGTCTTAACGATAAACAAGCGTTCATACGAACTGTATTATTGCACTTCGCACAAGAAATTACGATACTATGTACCTACAAACGACCAAAAAATGTGACTTGCATGTCTTCAACTATAAATAAGCGTTCACGCAAATGTATCACTGCATCACGCATGAAATTTTTATATTGTGTATGTAAAATAATCCTAGAATTGTAATTCTTATCCACCAATATCTGTATTATAGTTGTACTATACCATTCATAATCAATGAAAATGCTTACAGCAAGTTATAAAAAAAATGTAAGGGGGGAGTTATGTAGGCACCAGCATCACCTTACTGTACATGCAGCGCCACACATACAGGCAAGCAGTACACGCGCCGCGCCGCTCTCTCGGCGCTCTCACCGCCTTCGAGCAGCATGTCGCTGTTCCAACCGTCAGTCTAGTTCCGGCACTTGAGCGACATAGTCGCGCCGCTCTAATAAAGACACACTGAACTAAATCTCTTTGTCTCTCTTTATTTTCCTCAGCTCTCAACAGCTCCTGGGTGGCTCACATCCCACAATATCAAAGGTTGAATATTTGGTAATCTTAAAATACGAACCTGTAAATTCTCATGATGGTGCAAATCGTGAAAATATCAATAGATGAGTTTTTTTTTAAAACTACGCTATCTTGATTTAAAAAAAATCTTTCTGATTAAAAAAATTAAATTGATACTTAAAGAGTAAGCTTTATAGAGAAACTATTTAGATTTATGGTAACATTTTTTGTTAAATTGTATTGAAACGTATTTATCTTTATTAGTTTAGAGTTTTAATCAATAATTAATAATAATATAGATTATGGGAATAAATAAAGAGAGGAGACTTTAATAAATAAAGAGAATTGAAATTTTGGTTAGACGTACAATATTTGAAATGCAAGATAATAAAATCCGCTTTCGATAAAATTATTGGTATGTAAATATCTCAGGTGACTGAATTCCAGCTACATTTTATTATTAAAAAGTTTTGCTGATTTATATCATAATATAACTATATTTCACATATATTTTAGTATTATTTTTGGAGACCATCGTTTAAAAATTGTAACAAGAAATTCTTTATAGTATAAAAAAATATATTCGAACAACTACTATTCCAGACGTATTTTTTCCGTAGAATCCGATTCCAGTATTTATTTTGCAAAACAGCTTAATTTTGCAATTTTGCAAAACTAATGACAAATTTGAATTCTGCGCATCAAAAAATACCTTATTCAATATATGCTATACCCGTATTTTTATTCACCTTCGTAGGACTTATTCATATCGCAAAACTAATTATTTAATAATTTGTTAATGACAATTTGTGGTTTAACAATAGAAACTACTATATGGGATGTATTTTTTTCCCTAGAATCCGATTTTGTTATTAAATTTGTAAGAAAACTTAATTTTGCAAAACTAATGTCAAATTTGAATTCAGCGATGCTTCGAATCTCTTAAATCATATACGATTTATCTGTACCGTTGCTCAATTCCTTGGACCTGAAAAAGGGTTAAAAGAAGTATTCAAAAAGAATGCTTTCTTTTTTCTCAAAAAAAATAATATCACGTATACAATTGTAATGTTAAAATTGTAATGTACTCATCACTGGCATTGTTTATTAACACGCAAGCGTGCCGCTTTCCGGGCCCCTACACATTGGTAGAACTCTCTAGGCCAGCACCGAAGCACTCCGGTATAATGCCGTAAATGTATTTATGGTATTAATAAAGATTTACCATTTACATATAATGGTTTATTTGCTCGACCGTACCCAGACACAATAAAAATAATGTTTAAGAAATAATTTTTTTTTCGCGCTGAACTCGAATAGATTCCGCGTCCATATGATTCCAGACTTATATTTGTGTTTATGAGCAAACTCAAAATTTTAGTTTGCTAGCGTTCCGTACTAGCGTAGTGGACAAGGTTTATGTGTCGTATCCCAAAGATCGCCGGTTCGAATACCAGTGTAAGAAAAGGTTTTTTAAGTGTTCAATTTAATTGCGAAAAATTGTGAAGCGTTCGAGCATTAATATAAAAGTGATATAATATAATATTTAGTGTTTGTAAAATAAATAATCTGGACATGAAATGTTTCTGAAATATCCTTCATAAAACATTAAATTATCGTTCTGAAAACTTTAAAGAACCATTTCTGAAAAATTTCCTAGGTGGCTGCTATCTTTCAAGGAATCTTCCTATGAGTAAGTTGTCCCAGACATTTTGAACTTCCACGAATATTCCGTGAAAGATTCCTAGAAGTTTTCTTGAAGGTTGCTACATTCTTTCAAGAAAGTTTTCTGAAAGATTCCCTTTTCCTTCATAAAACATTAAATTACCTTTCTGAAAACTTTAAAGAAACATTCCTGAAAGGTTTCCTGATAGGTGGCTGCTATCTTTCAAGGAATCTTCATATAAGTTATTTGTCCCAGACATTTTGAACTTCCACGAAGATTCCGCGAAAGCTTCCTAAAAGTTTTTCTTGAAGGTTGATATTTTCTTTCAAGAAAGCTTGCTTAAAGATTCCCTTTTCCTTCATAAAACTTTCAAGTATCTTTCTCAAAACTTTAACGAAACGTTCCTGGAAAGTTCCCTGATAGGTCACTGCTATCTCTCAAGGAATTTTCATATGAGTAATTTTTCCCAGACATTCTGAACTTTCGCGGAGATTTCATGAAAGCTTCCTGAAAGACTGCGAAACTTTCATGCAAGCTTGTAGAAAGCTTTCATCAATCTTTCGTGCTATGTGGGTAAGAACCAAATTTCTGCATATATCTTTAAAGGGCACTACGAGAGTTGATAAAAATGAAGTAGAATTTAAAAAATGGCTATTGAATATTGGAGATGATAAAAATAATAGTAAATATCAAAGTATGCGTGAAGTATATGAAGTTCCAGTATTATTTTTATGCACGAAAGATCTTACAACGGAAATTTTAGTTAAAACAATTGATTTTAAAGATGAAGACGTTCGTACAAAAGTAGTTTTGGCACCGAGGAACATAGATGTTTTAAATATAAACTTTTAAATTTTATTAATAATAGATGGAGAAGTAAAAGAATACATTAATATTGATTCATCTAATAATGATTGTAATATAGATTTAGGAAATACTCTACCAGTTGAATTCCTGAATTCGTTAACGTCAAATGATTTACCTCCTTATAAATTGTTATTTAAAGAAGGCGCTATTATAATACTATGAAGAAACATTAATTTAAATGATGGTCTATGTATGGGAACTCGTTTTATAGTAAGAAAAATTATGCAATACTGTATTAGTGCGGAAATTATAAGCGATAATAAGATTGGAAATATTGTTTTGATACCTCGTATTTATTTAATTACGTCTAAAGTAGAACTTTGAAAAGATACCAATTACCTATTGGATTAGAATATGTAATGACGATTGATAGATCGCAAGGACCATCTTTTGAAAAAGTTAGAGTGTATCTCCCAGCTCTAATTTTTAGTCAATGGTCAATTTTCGTAGTGCTATTAAGAGGTACATCAAAAGAAAACTTAATAATCTGTCTATTAAAGAATTCAATTTTTAAAATCAACAGTACATTAGATATTTCTGAAAAAACATACACCACAAAAATTGTATTTTATAAAATATTAAAATAAGAAATAATTTACAGCAAGTAAAAAGGCTTGATGAAATAAAGATGATAGTTAGCAGCGAGTACTAAATGCGATGGACTATTTTCTGAAGGAATTCTCCTTCCCTCTGCTGTTCCGCTTCTTTCGGTCCATGTGTCGAGCCTCGTGCTCGACATTGGTCCTTTTGGCAGTCTCGTCTCTTGAGATAACTGCTCGAGTCTGACGGTCAGTACATTTATGGCGTTTCCTTGCTTTATAATTGTCTGCGACAGACTCGTGTGACTTTCGTCGGTGGCTTCCGCAATTTCTTGTATTGTCGTTAGCAATATTGCTAAATCTATCTCCGATTGTATATCCGTGGAGGGTTCTTGGATATTCTAACCTCCACATCTTTCTTCGCTGTGCAGACCATTTGTCTGCACTTAATGCTCTTCTCTTGAGTCAGTGTCTTTCTCACTGGCTCTACCATCTGGATCAGATTTTATTATTATGCTTTTCTGGTATATTGAGAGGGTAAGCATCAGCCCCTTCTCGTAGCATTCATCCTGGATAGTAGTGGCGGTTTTCTCGTAGTTTATCTTTTCGATATCTGATCTCCTCGTCGCTTCTATTTTGATGCGCGCTTTATTTTTATCTGAAGCGCCATCCTCTTCAAAATCATTCGCGGTGTAGTTTCCCTGCAGCCAAATATAAGCTCGCTGGAGCGCGACGAATCTTGAAACGTCCGTTCTCATTCCTAGTGACTTGAGCGGTTGGCTCAGTTTTTCTGCCGACAGTGTCCACATCCAGTTTTGGACACTTCTTCCGAGAGCATCCTTCCTGATTCTCGCTGATCCGCCATCTTCACCTGATTGTGACAGGTCTACAGTTTGTAGCACAGCCGCGCACTCAGTGCGTAAAACTCCTGAATAAGTTTTACTTTATTTTATAATTTTATAATCCTCGAGAATTTAAGTATATAATTTTTACTCTAAAGAAAAACAAAAGTGATCGTGAGGAAATTCGGCCAGGAATTTTCTCCGCGTAGTTTAAGTGTGTTAGTAATTACAATTTTTAATTTTGAACATATGTTTACTACGCTACCAGCCATACACTCTAAACCCTAAAGAGTAAAAATTGGCGCAAAAAAGTAGAAATTTTGTGATTCTCCCTTTTCAAAAGTAGAAAAAACTAGAATCGCTCTTTTGAAAAGAGTAAAATTGACATTTTACTCTTTTGAAAAGGATAAAATGGTTTTCCCCCATTTCAAAAGAGTAAATTAATAAATTTCTACTTTTTAAAAGTAGAAATTTTAATCCCGAATTTCAAAAAGAGCAAATAAGCAGATTTACTCTTTTCAAAAGAGTAAATTAAATTATAATTAAAGTATAAATGTTGAGTTTATTTTAATAAAAGTTAGCTAAAAGTTATAAATACTTATGATTCAATAGTGC
>UELU01073929.1:11703-34797 GCA_900490025.1 Megastigmus dorsalis | reverse complement strand
CAATTTCGTCTCCCCCCCCCCCAGTTATCGCGAAGAAAGCGAGCCGCGCGAGTTCGCACGAAGGGCCCAAATGCCGAGCGATCCTTCTTTCTCCCAAGACGCGCCAAGTGCAAGAGCTTTTAAAAGCTCCTCATCCCTGCGGCGTAAAGCGCCTACTGGCACCCATAACGTTCCGGATATTCGTTATGAAAGTATAATCGAGCGCTGCACATAACTACACGCGGAAGAGCAGCAGCCGCAGTAGCCTTTTTTGCTCTCACGGCAAGTTTTTGAACTCCCAGCAGCAGCAACTGCTGTCGCTCCGGTTTAAACGCTCATCACGAGCTGCCGGTAATCTCATTTTCGGCGAGTGGAGCGGCTGCGTCGGCGGGAAGAAAAAGGGAGGACTCGATACGCGCCGCAGGTGCCATTACTTCTCGTCGCGGGAGCCACGGCGCGGAGAGAAAATCCTCGCGGGCGTAGAGAGCACCCGGTCGGGGGTCGTCGCGCGGCTCCCGGTATCTCGCGCGCAGAGCTTAAGGCCGTAATCCCCTTGCCGCTGCTGCTGCTGCTGCTGCTGTTGCCCCGAGCTTAATCACGAGCCCAGGGTTTTCCACGCTGCCACCGTTGCCACCGCACGCCAAAGGTGGGCTAATCGTTGGCGTTCGGATAGCGAGCGCGACGGCCGAAGCAAATAATTGCCAGCTCCTGCACTCTTTGATCTTACCGCGCGCGCGTGTGGGGCTCGATTCAAAATTGGTCGAGATTTTTCCGGCGTTTCATGCAAGGGAAAGTTTTGAAAATGTACACGCCATGCTTTGAATTCGAAATATAAATTTTGAGTTATAATTACAGCTGCTCGGGCAGTACTGGATATTTGTTTTAATGAGATTACGCGAGTTTTCAAATTTACGTTCTCGCGCTAAATTCGCACCAAACGCTCTTCGCCATTATATTAAGCTATTTTATGTGTATCATGACCCTATTATTTTCTGCGCATGCGTGTGTGGGTGAATTAACAAATATTGTTTTTACGCAGAGTTATTTCGAAGTTGGCGAGAAGAGCTTTTACATAAAAAAATGAAATAAAATATCAGCATATATTTAATACGAGTTTCATTGCGAACGTGCGAGTTTGTGTACTCTTATTTTATTATTACTTATTTTACTCGTGGACTTTAAACAGGGGGAATTCTCGTGTTTTAGCTTGAATTGCGTGTGTTGTCTGAGCAGAATGAATTCTGGTAAAACGGGGAGATAATTAACGTTCTGTTAACCCGCCACTATATTTGTAGAATAGTTCAAAATTTCCGGGTAACTGTAATCTAAATGTAAATGCATTTATTAATAAAACCAAATAGTTGTAATGCAAGTTAAGCTGTAACTATTACTGTATATTAATTATTTGAAAATTTTGAAAAATAGAAAAGAATCGAAGAATAAATAAAACATCGAGTTAGCTTGTGCAAACAGGCGCGCGAGTCTAAGCCGAGGCTAGAGCAGTAAATCGGATGAAAGCTTGAAAATTATACACCGCTCTATTTGCAAGCGGAATATTTACTAATTTAATTCGTTTCTTTTTCCAGAAAAGATTTTAATAGAGAAAAACATGTGATTCTTTTTTGATTCCTAGCGATAGCTCATACCGATACTTTTGATATAACTTTTAGCTAGTCGCAGTAACGAGCAAAGTCCCCCATTTCCAAATTTAAATAGCCAAGGGTCCCAAGTTCTCAAGCAACAGCGACATATATCTGCGTCGTAAGAGTGCAGTCAGTTCCCATCTAGCAGCAGCAGCAGCTTAATTCGCCCGCGGACAAAAAAAATCAGCTCATACGTCTCGTTGTATTTGGCGCTCGCAGTACGCGGATAGCAATCCCGAGAAGCGGCTCCTCCTCGTCGCCGAAGCTCCGTGGCCCAAAACTTCTTCCAGTCAGTGGCAGCAAGAGCTGATTGCGACCTCCGGCTGACGAGCGCGCGAAACTAAAGCGAAACGAGACCGCGAAAAAGGGTAAAACAAAGCGCGCGAGAAAAACAGTGGAGAGGAGGAGCAACGGCAATGGGGAAAAAGCAGCTAGATTCCGAGTGCGCGGGGAGCAAGTACGTGCGGTTCTCTCTTAGACTAACGCAAAGTGGCGACTAACAAGAGCCTTTACTTATCTCCGTCGCGGCGGCAACGGCGGCAGCAGCAGCAGCAGCTTTATCTCCGTCGCCGCGCTCTTCAACGGGTTCATCTTGAACTTTTCTCTCTGGTGCGTCGCGCTATCGTGCGCACTTTGGCGCGCCTCGAGACCACCTCTCCTTCCCCTCCTGTTTCCCGCGGCTCCCCCCCGGTTCGCCCGGTGCTGCAGCTGCTCTGCAGCTTCACCCCTACTTCCTCTTTCTCAGCTCTCTCTCTCTCTCCCTCTCTCTCTCCCTCTATTTATTCGCCTCTCCTGCAGCGCTCCTTTTGCTTCACACGCCCGCGCCACCCGAGGAAGCCGCAAAGTGCCGCCGAGAGTCGAGAGCTGCAGCCCCCCTGACGCGCGCGCGGTGCATCGGCGCGAGAGCTCAAGTGGTTTGGCGCATGCGCTCCTCGCACCCGCTGAGCGATTCAAAGTTGAGCCCGTGCAGAGCTTCGGAGCAAGTTTATATCGCTGAAATATGAATGAGACATCGAGCGCTACTCGTTCTTTCGGTCCTTCTTTTTTAATTATACGATTCTAGGTGAAAATGCTGGAATACTGGTATAGGTCAATAAGGCTTTGTGTAACAAAGGAGAAAATCTACATGCAGTTACGTGAAATTACAATAAAAGAAGATGAAGTTAAGGGGGCCGCGGAACTTCTGCTTTCTCAATGCAAATGTTTCGCCGCCGCAGCGCGCGGAACAGAATGTATGCTAGCTTCGATAACAAAAATGTTTTGCTTCTTCGTGCCAAACTTGAATTCACTTCCTCTTCTATTCAGCATATTGTTGCAGCTGCTACCTACTTTGGTGCATAAAGTTTTCCAACAAATACAAATTTCAACACTTTTAAAAATACAAGCGAAGCGAAAGCTCGTGAACTTTTATTTCCATTTGTTTTTCAGTGCTTACAACTGCTATGCACATGTATTTGTAATAAAATATTAGAATCAAGTGCGAAGAACTGTGGCAAAATTGAAGTTCTTGGTTGTAAGACACCTCGGGATGACCACGCAATCAAGTCCTTTTCCTTCGCAAAACCCAGAAAATTAATTGTGCGCAGGTATGTGTGTGCGCGTGTGTGTGCGCGTGTGTGTGCGCGCGAGCGTTCTACCTGGGATCAAGCTACGTGGGATTTGATCGTTTTTCTGCGCAGCAAGAGAGCGAGTTTATACTATATATATCTACGTGAAAGAGTGAAAAAGGGAGAAAAAGAAGGAGAAACGTGCAAGTCGTGAAATTGCTGGAGAATTTCAAGTTTTACAGGGGTCGTTAACTAGCGATTTCTCTTTTCCGACTCTTCCTTATACACTCGACCGTTTTTTTTTTCTCTGCTTCGTACGCACGCGCGCTTCAGCGAGATTAAAAGTTTTTTAGAGCTTCATATAGAGGCCTGTAATACTCTACATTGCGATCTTATATACTTTTTGATGGAGTGAGCGGCGAGGGGGAAAAACAAGCTGCCATTTGAACATCGCTTCGGCTATACGTGTATGCGCGCTTTGCGACTTTACTTGCAATTATTATACAACTAGTACGATGAAATTCAAATCGATATATTCACATGAAAATCAAAAATGGGAACAACATGTATAGAAAAAGCTAGCAAATATGAAAAGATGTTTTTGTCTATTATAAACATGAAAGAAAAATAATGATTTGCAGAGTTTCAAGCCACGAAGCATAAAAAAAAAAGATAAAAATGTAAACGTAAAAATACACAACGGGTATCTGCATGCATATTTTGATACACGCGAATGCAACAAACTTTTTCAAAGAGGGCACTCCGAGAGTCCACCCTCGCGTTCCACAATAAAAAGTCAACGTAACCTACATAAGCTTCGAAGAATTTCAAAATCCGTGAAAACAGACGACCTCCCATTGCACATCAGCGTTTTTCTAAAAAAGAAGAAGAAGAAGAAGAAGAAGAAGAAGAAGAAGAAAGAAGAAGAAAGAAAGCAAGCAGGCAAGTAGCGGAAGAAAAAATGCCAGAGGGAAACTAAAGGGCTGAAGTCGAAGTACAAGGCAGGAACAGCTGGAAGGCGAGTGTGCAGGTATAACCTCGAGGCGAACTCGCTGCGAGCAGTAGCAGCAGTAGCGGTATACGCGTGCAGGAGGGCGAGAACGAAAAATATTGTTATATCCGAAGACGAGGCGAACGCGGCGGCCAGTAACCGGTTCCACTGGTGAGCGCGTAAATGCCGGGTAAAAGTGCGGGGCCGCCGTCGCAGCCACTGGATTCATTTTCACGAGGGGCTTAATGGCCGCGGCGCACCCGCGCAAGAGCGAGAGAGTCCAGGTGCGATATTGCGATAGCGAGCGAGTTACTCTCTCTCGCGGCAGCTCTTCCTTTTTTTTCTTCCTCATACCTATACCTACTCTTCCATTCCTCCGCATCGTCGCGCGGCTCTGCCAGCTCTTGCTTTCTAGTTTGCCCGGGAGCTCTCGTCTGCAGTTGTATATGGGGGGCAGCGTTGCGCCGAGGCCCAAGGGTGTCCTGCAGCTGGACATCCGGCGACACGGCCAAACTTCCCCCGATATCGCGCTACTCGCACTTACATTTACTCTACTTTACTTTTTCTCGTGTCTTTCCTTTACTAGCTTCTCTCTCTCTCTCTCTCTCTCTCTCTCTCTCTCTCTCTCTCTGTCTGCGTGTGTGCTCGCGGGCTGAGAGCTCACGCGTTAGAAATATATTGGATTTTCGCAAAACAAAATGTAGCGAGTGCAAGAATGTAGTTTTTACCTCGGGTTTTACAGAAAATACTGCTAAAGTAACAAATGTAACGATGTAAATATAACATAAAAAGTTTATTAAAAATTGATGAAGATTTTAATAAAATTTAGTTCCCCGTGCCGTATAATTAAATATCCAGAATTTTCGTTGACATTCACGTCAGTCACCTTTTCATGGGCTTGATATATTTTAATTGAAAATATATAATAACAACTCGTCGTCAAAAGAGTCTTTGAAGGCAAAAGCGTCAGAAAAAAATTAGTGACAGGTAAAATGATCATATACCTAGTTGAAAGCAGATTAAAAGCAGAAGCAGATTTTCTAATCAGAGTGTAATAAAAAGATACCACTAAATATTCGTTTGGAGTAAAACATATATCTGTATATAAACGACTCGAGTCTTATCGCGGGGCGCGTATAAGAATATTTAAAGGCAGTAAAATGCAAATGCGTCGCGACATTATACGGAAAATTTCTCTTTTGCCTTCCCTTTTCCTCGCCTCCATACACAGCCATCGCTGCACACCTAATTTCCTTTGTCTCGCCATTCCGCGCGGCAATCCCCGCGCACATCTTGTTTACCCTCGGCTTTCGCCCGTGCGCACTCTTTTCCATTCTCTGCGTCCTCTCTCTCTCTCTCTCTCTCTCTCTCGCTCTCTCTCTTCGATGTAGCGGCGCGCGGTTCGTTAGCAGGGAGTTATTACGCGAGAGGTGAGGAGGAGGAAAGAGGCACGGGGGTGGCAAAAGGCAGAGCGCAGAGGGAGAGTCGAAGGAAAAAGGGAAAGTAGCAGCAGCAGCAGCAGCACCAGCAGTGGCGGCGGCGACTGGAACGTGCAACGTCGTAAAACTTTTCTCGTTTAATGGCGCGTGAGAATCTACGTCGCGCGCGCGAGACGCCGCCGTCGCGTCCTCCCCTTTTCTGACTCTTTCATTCTGACGCGGCGTTGGTCCCGTCTATCTTTCTCTCTCCCTCTCTCGGTCCCGATCTCGATTTTCCTCTGTCAAGCGACGTCGAGACGGACTGGGGAGAATACCGCAGGTATAATGCGTTGAGGAATCGCCTTCCCGGATTTCGAAGAGAGATGGCCCTGATGCACGTGCTTGCATGGATTTTGCCAGAGATTGACAAAGAATGCGATAGGATGTTACGTAATGCTCGAAATGTGAATCTATATATAAATATAGATGTCAAGACTCGCCGCAAAAGTACAATACCAAAGCACTCCGATACGCACTATGTGACACCATCCCTGTGGGTAGAGCAATATTGGTCTTCAGGAGATCAGCACTATCTTCATTCTTAGCACATAGAATAAAAGTAGTTGTGTACGATGCCTTTTTTACAAATTGTTATTTGTAAAAAAAAATAGCTTCGTAACGATGAGCTATGAAGCAAACGATTGGTCGGAAAGATCGGTAAGAAAATATTTAAATGTCTAGAAATTAACGTTTGCGCAATGAATATCTGTACGCTGTATTTGTCGGCGCGATGAATTGGACAATCAATTTTAAAAGTGATGGACGATGCGCTTATATTTGAATGCTTTATGTATATATATATACTTTCAGACAAAAGCTGCATCTATATATACATACAATCGTTGAATAGTTGAGGTTTCTCCAATTATTACAGGTTATTCCAATTAAATGTAAACTTAAATAATCGTAGTCTATAACATAATGTCAACATTAAAATGTTGATAACATTCGGTTTTGATAAGAATTGTTACTTTGCAAGAAGTTGTCGACAAAATTGTTCTTTGCTTGTTTAATGATAGCACACTAAGTTTCTGTTAGGATAACTGCTAAGTAAGAAGCAATTACTGCTATTTGGCAGTAATTACATTTGCACAAACTCTACGCGAATGAATAATTGCTATTTCTTAGCGTTAATTAATTACAAAGTCATTATGGACATGTAACTTCCATTGTCTGACAACAACTTCTTGAGAGCTTATTAATAATACGTTACAGTAATGCGTTCAAAACGCTGGAGAACATAAATTTACAATATAAATGCAGGCTCGTCTGCAATAGTAATAGGAATTAAAAGCCAGTGAGAGTAGATAAAATGGAAGTCAATTGTACATACAATATCTTTATTTAAAAGCTATTTAATCTTAAGAGATTTTTTACCAATAATAATTTTTATATTTTTAGAAATTTTGATTATGAGCATGATCAATTTTAGGAGATGCACCATACCGCAACAAATGCATTTGTAGAACTTAAGTACTAATCTTTGCTGTAAGATAGATTATCATAATCATCAACACGTACCAATTTTACGGCTTACAAATGAAGATCCATGCCCGTTCTTAAAACAACAATCTTAGCGTGAAAAAGTTCGGTTAAAAATATACCATATACACGTGCATACCAAAGAAAAGGGGAAATCGTTCCGATGCTCCCGACACTCATTCAGACTGTAATTCTCTCGGAGCGCAGCTCACCTAAATCAGCGCCACACGTCAAGCTCACGAAGCGACCCACAGGGGACCACCCAAGTCGTCGGAGACACATCCGGTTCTGCCACGTCGAAGCCAGGGCTAATTAAAACGCTTTCCGCCCGCGTCTGACGAGGTGTACACCCTTTTTTTTTCCCCGCGATCGGCTTGAATCGTTAGCGCGGACATTCATCGGTTATATAGCCGAAGGCTTCTATTTTTGCGTCTCGTTGCAGCGGCTCGGAAAGTTTGATCCGCGAGGTTCTCGTGGGAGAGCAGTCACAAACTTCACTGTGAGGGGAAACTGTTTTCACGGTTATGAAGATTTTTATGGCGGCTGACGTGGGACGCGCGGGGCTTCATATAAAAGTTGCCGCTGCTGCTGGTAGGTAGGTTTTCGGGTCGCGCGCCCGACTCTAATAATGCGCGATACTTTTCCCGGCTTGTTATGGCGCCAGTGCTAGCTTGCGGCGGCCGATATAGCGCAATATTTTTCCAAACTTCATGCATAATAGATATTGAATTCACCGGTATACGCGACGCGTGAATTATTTTTCATGCCCGGTCATATATCGTTCTTGGATGTGAGGAGGAGGAGCGTATAAAGAGGCTTCTTTATTTTTCTTATACGTTGATAGCTGATGGTAAATAATACACGATATATTGATATTCGGAGGCTGTAAATTGTGTAGCAATAAGGCCTTGTGATTTATAACTAATGCGATTGTCCGAAATCCGAGGTTATAGTGGGCTCATTTTGTAAGATGAGGTATTATAAAAATGTTTACGGTACGCACTTGCAAAATGAAATAAAGGTGCCTTATTAATTTAATCACCTTTTTTATTCTCTTTTAACTTGTTATTTTTAGCTGAAAAGAATACTTCAAATATATACATGATTTTAAGTTTAGTATGAAACATATTTTTGCTTTTACCCATGAATTCTATCAGGAATACTGTTCACTCATATACAGTCAGGATGATGAAGCACTTGGTATTTTCATTTTTTCTTTTTCAAATATTTTAATTGAACTGTTTTTATATTTTTTGTAAAATTATCAAAACAATTATTATTAGAAAAATTTGAATTATATTTTGCCAGCATGTTCGCAAAGTATAAAATAATTTTCGAAAGATATGAAGAAAAAATATTGAAACAGAGGAATTTTCTCAGCTAAAATTTCACATATCATAACGGAACGTCATAAACATTTTCCTCGGATATTGAACTGTATGAAAACAATCGATAGAGGCGCGTAGGACGAGGCAGAAAATGTCACAAATCAAACGTCGAGATAAACCGAGAACATCGCGATCCACGCTTACACGCACACACACACACACACACACACACACACACACACACGCAGCTGTCGTCACTATAGCCGCGCGCAGCAAAGTAGCAGCGCGCAAGTGTGAAGTACGACATTGACGGAAACGCAATTTTCCGCGCGGAGGATAGTGATATCGTTCGCTGGGGTTGGCGCAGCCCCGAGCCCTCCTTCCACTCGTCCTCGTATCCGTTTTTCGTCAGCTATGTCAACACACACACAAACGCACACGGCTATAGACACGAGCGCTGCACACATTATCAGCGCGCACCGAAATATCCGTTTATGTATGTATAAAACCGAGATTCGCGCACAGTGATCTCTCGGGCTAAAACGGGAGAGCGATCGCGGCAGCAGCAGCAGCGCGCCGGGCATTATGCATGCATGTGCAGCAGCCCCCTATATATAACGTATTATACACACACAGAGCGGCCGCGGAAGGAGTATGCGTGCAGCGCAGTAGATGCAGCAGCAGCAGCAGCAGCAGCAGCGGCGCTGGAGAGAGGTTATCGCCTTTTTGCACAATCGAACACCACCTGAGCTAAATCGATTCCGACATTCCGTTCCACTTGGCTCTCCCAAGATATCGACTGTGCATGCGCTTCTCTCTCTCTCTCTCTCTCTCTCTCTCTTGGAGAGTTGTTGCACTCGCTGTCGAGGCTCCCTCCACCTCCTCTTCCTCTTCCTCCTCACGGGATACGTATCGAAACAAACCTTGTTTATGCACGGTTCTCTGCGCAGCGGCATGTTTTATGACGAAACGCTTTTTACGCGAGGATAGTTTTATATTATGCGCCCCGCTTATAATGTATATATGTATGCGGACACATGGCGCCCTTTTTCTCTCTCTTTCTCTCTCTCTCTCTCTCTCTCTCTCTGCGTTATCGGCGTGATTTATTGGAACGGGGGATGCGTCGATGGGAAAGGAAGTGGGTTACGCGCGCGGACCTTCTCTCAACTCGACTTGGCGCTCGCGCGTACGCCGAGACTATATTTTTCTCGCCGCAGCGGACCGAGATGATGAGGGTGATAAACCTTGGCGAGATATATGCATGATTAGAATGTTTAGCTGTAAACCTGCTGCTGCTGCTGGCTTACGTTTTTTCACACAGAGATTCGCAATGTTTGCTTTAGTTATTTATGACGGTGTTTATGGGTAAAATAAACAGTGCGGGTGTGTTATACATATCTTTTGCAAGATTTATATGGATCATCAAACATCGTTAATAATTTGGCTGACAAGATTTATGCATACCATTATAAATAAATATAAATATAATATTTTATAAATAATCGGTTTCTTAAAAAATCGTCCACTTTTCTGCAAAATCATATTTTGTCCATTTCAAGCCATAAAATATTCCAGTGTACCACAAGTTTTGCAAATATTATTTTCGCGTTTCTTTTTACAACTCGCTGCATAACAGGAGCGTTTTTCGAACTGCCAATCAAAACTTTTTATCCTCGTGCATTGAAAATGGGGGGTGAAGGAGGGGGAGGGTGGGGAGCAAGCAAGCCGGAGAAGCAATCGAAGAGTAATTTTTAGGAAAGTCGATGAAAAGGTAGATTTTCAATATTGAAATATCTTGCTGAAAGTTTGTCAAAAAAAAGGAAGAGAATAAGCTTGCGAATAAGTTCATTTACTTTTTACGCTCAATATATTTTCCTCCTTGCAATGCCTCGTTTTCTCAAAACTGTACTGCGGAATGCTTATGAATATATCGCATGTTGTGCACTTTTCTGTTTAAACAGCGAACATCTATAGCAGTTTGCTAACTCAGATTCGTTGGCTTACTTCAGTTACAGAACTTTCTACACATTTTTATAAAAATACTCGCTTTTTTTCACATCTCAACTGGATATACTGAAGGGTGAGTTTGATGAAAAACGGTAACAACGAAGCGTTTTGTGCTTTGTTAAAACTATTATACTGGACCGCAGTTTTCCTTTCCTTTATTGAAATTCACAGTTGAATTCCAGCGCTTGAAAAGTATAAACATTTTGCGCTCGCGCTTGGCGAGACTTAAAAATACCTTTATAAAAAAAATTGTGCAGCTACCAACCTTGTAAGCTCACTCATTTCAGCAATGTAATTATTTATGTACAGATGCATCCCTCGCTTAGCAGCACACCAACTTTATATTCCGCTCATAAAATTAGTCGCGGAACAAAACTAAATACAATGTCTCGCACAGACGAACAGCCCGAACTAAACAACTCGGCGTGGCAAAAAAAAAGAAAAAAAAAGAGTAAGAGTCGCGATAAAATCCGACAAAAAAGTTTAATAAACCAGGGCTAGGGCGAGCGACGACGAATTCGTGCGCTAGGCGCGCGTCAAAAACACGCTCTCTCTCTCTCCCTTGAGCTGCCACCGCGTTTTTCCATCAGCCCGAGCCCTTTAAACGGAAAACACCGAAGTACATAGCGAAAGGTTGGATGGAAGGTAAGCGCGAGCCTCGTAAAGAATCGCATTTATTCGAATGGGTCCGAATGGCAGGTGTAAAGCCGGTATAGGGTTGACGCGTGTGGCTGCAAGTGCGCAGCTCCTCTCTCCTTCTCGGATGCACCTCACACCCGCATAATGCTGAGATACGTATGCCAGAGATGCAGTCGCGCGGCGGTATTATAGGCACCATATATATATATCCTACCTCTCCGATCCTCTCGGATTTCGCTTTCTTACTTCTTCTTCTCACCGTCTTACCTTTTCTTTTTTCTTTAATTCTTTAGCTTTTTGTTTCTTGCCTTTATTGCTCTTTGGATTTCTCTTTCCGCGCGCTTTCTTTTCTTTCGCTTTCGAGTAATTTTTGTTGTTTTTAACGTGAAACTCGAGTAATTGCACTGGCGAATGTCCGTTCCAAGGACTAGCGTTATTTACAATGTTATTTTAAAATTAGCGAATATAATTTTTTTTTAATTTGCTTACGCAAGGGTATAATTCAATGGAATATAGAAACGTGTTGTGACTGCATAATTTACAAATTTTTAAATTACATATTAGCTTTATAAAACGTAAACTTTATAAAAGAAGATTCTAAAAAGTAAATTTTACAATTATTTTTTTTAGACGAAAATACAAAGAGATTTTATAACGCGTTAAAAGTACATTCAATTTTCCTTAAAATTGCTTGAAACTAAGCAAGATTAGTACTTTAAAAAGCGATTTTCTTTTTAGCTTTATTGCGTTAGCGTTTGTGCTGCAATTTTTTTATGGAATGACTGCTCTTGAAGCTAAAATTATGAATATTAAAAAACGCAAGAGAAAATTGTTGCAAAGATTGCGAGCTGGAGAGAAATGAAATATTAAAAAATGTGTGTATGAATATTCTATTTGTGCATGTAAGGACTCGTTCGCTCTTTATAAAAAAATTTAAGGGCCATAATACTTAATAAATGCGTGAAACAGTACACAGCTTAAACAAGCATACAATTTGAAAAAAAAAAAAAAGAAAAAAAATAATAAAAAGCCAAATAAACTTTTACAGCCCCTTCCGGGGTAATGTACCATTTTCCGCTGCACCTGCCGCAGATGTTGGTGAAAATAAAAGAATATTCATTTCGTGATTAAAATGCGTTTGATGGTAAAAATGTGTAAACTTTTTTTCTTTACGAAATATATACTCGAAATAAGCATAATCTTAAACCCTTCATTCAATATGAATTTGTACAATTTTAGTAATGTAAAGAGCTATGAAATAGCGACATTCATTTTAGTGCTTGGACAGTAAAGGTATATTTATGTTCATACAATCATCTTTACCCAAAAGAGAATAGCATGAATTATGATTCATTAATTTTAATTGTTGCTTGTAAGTAACCAATAAAGGCCAGTGGTAAATTATAATTATACTAATAATACAATTTTGTGTCTTTATGCCAAGAGGATGCTACATTTTTATTCGGTTGTTATATGATTGTACAATTATAATCGAAGGAGTTTTTATTAATATTGTTTCACCGATTACAAGAGTTTACATCAAAAATATTTCGATATATATGCATAACCATAACTGTTTTAGACATTCTTTAAAATCTATTTTATATTTAACAATAATGAAATACATATTATATATATATATAGAATAAACAAAAGTTGAAAATATCAATGGAATAGAAATATAAATCTAATGCAGAGTTTCCGTAAATTTTTTCCGAAAAAAGATGTCATTTGATTTTGAGCGAATGAAAAATTTTCCCGAGAGAATTGTAAAACTGAAATAAAGCTGATTTCTCTAAATTAAAGATGAGGGTAAAATGAAGCGCGCCAACAGAGAGTTTCAACGGATTCTTGTGCGTATTCCCCAGTAATGAAAAGAAAGTTTTATGCAAAGTTTGATCGAGATATCCCGAGACTGGAAAGCCATAAAACACACGCGTGCGCTGTACAAACAGAATTTTTATCCAGGACCTCGGCTCTCCCTCCTCCCCCTCGAGCAAAGTTCACCGCTCCCCTAATCAAAAGCTATCCGGCGCACTCGCCGACTTCGTCGCGTCGATTCTCGAGGTCGCAATAACAAAGGATGGGAGAAGTAACTCCGGCTTATATATCAAGTACCCCCACGGTCGCCGGGCCGGGCGCGCAGCAATATGTCCGAGGCGCGCGGCTATAAAAAGAAGAGCGAACCGAAAGAAAGGAAAAAAAAAAAAAAAAAAAAATCGAAAGGGGAGAAAGCCGCGGAGTGTAAGCCCGTCGATGGCTGCATTTTATACTCCTCATTTTCCTCGCACGTGCACGTACATACACCGCGCTCACCTCGACTCTCGCCTCCCCCCCGTCGCGGGTTATACACATCGCCGCCGCGCAGTTTCTCGATTTGCGCACTAATGCCGAAGCTCATCTGGCTCGAGCGGTTGCGAAACTGCCAACCTCCCCTCTCGCACTGCCCCCCGCTCCCCCTTTATTCCCCTGATCGACTGCACTTTACTGCCACTGCTGGCCCCCGAGTCCATCTTTACGAGCGAGGCGAAAAGGGAGTTTCCGCACGCGCAGTTCCGCTCTCCTATATGGGAACTCCCGCAGTTCCTCTCTCCTCGCGATATACACATTTTTGCGCTCTCGCCGCGACGTATATTATATGCAACGGGGGTCGTATAACGGGTGTACGCGCGAGCTGCAGAAGTACGACGATGCGGGAGGAGCTAGATTATGGAGAGGAAGAAATTACGATGAGCAGTTACAAGCGATTCGAGCCTGGACTGGGCTATAGAGGCTTCCAACTACTGGAAATACTGAAGCGGCTTTATTTTCGAGAGAAGAAAGTCTAGAGTTGCGCGCTAATTCGAGACATTGTGAAATGTTGCTCCTATTCCTTGAAAATCAGCTATGGTAATTTAAGCGCATTTCGAATGAACGTGGAAATATTATAAAAATTTATTATAGGAAATACTCTTGAAATGAAAACGTCAAAAGTTTGTTTGAAGTGTATTCTTTTTTTTCATGCCCCGCACGAATATTCAGGCTATATAAAACTTCGACTTTCAAATTTAGTGATATCCATACCTGCGAGAGCATTGCCCTTTGTACGCGCACGGCATACGATATTCGAGGTGAAAAAAATTGAAAAATAAACGGATCATGAAAGTGACTGGATTGTGTATGTATTTTCAGTGATTTTTCAGATTCTGCTGCATTTTTCAGAATTTTTTTTTTATCTATTCACCGATGAATTATTAAAAAACAACTGTAATTATTAATAAGACGAAAAAGTATTACGGAAATATGTACTGGCTTGTTTAAATATAATTTTAAGTTCGGCAATTACCCGTTTGATTGATGTAAACAAGAGGTCCGACCTATTTTTTAGTAAGTATAATCTATCTATTTTAGTAAGTATAATCTATAGATAAGAACTGAATAAGTATTTTTTTCAATGAAATTAATGACTTAAATATTAAAATATTATTAATTTTAACAAACAATATAAGTGAGTGTCTGGGGTATACATATTGTGTCAAATGTGAAAACCTTGTGTAGTATAAGAGTACGCGGGAAGCAGTGCGACTTCTCCATTCGTTTTAGCTGCTTCAAATTCGCGCTTGTCCTCTTGCATTAAAGCGCTACAAATCATTTGACCAACGGAACCATTTAGACTCTGTAAATCAGTATAAGACGATGAGGGGCCATAAAGCTGAAAGCTTCTTTCGGTCAAACTTAGGTACGACTGACAAAGACTGGTTCTATATATACGATTTCGTCCGTAAAAATTTATCGCGATCCCATTGACGCAGAAGAAAGTTATGGAAAACAGTCGCGTCGGATTTATGGCGCACCACAGTAAAAATAGGGACATTCATATTCGTCGATATATATGCTCCGCTCGATCCCGCGGACCCTCCTACACACGCGCGCATTCCCAATTTTCACCGTACAAGCATTCGAACCTGCAGGGCCCGACAAAAATTCGTTATTCCATTCGCTGCACTCCTCTATAAATTATACAAGATAAACCAAACCAGCCGAGGCATAAAGTCCAGCCGCGCGTAAATGCAACAGTCCAAAAGTCTCTATATGTATAGGGCCGGTGAATTTTAATCGGATACAAGAGACCGATAATGACAGACGATCTCGTAAATGAATAAGTTTGGCGTAGGTGGCGGGGGAGAGAGAGAGAACGTAACAACTCGTCTCGGCGCAATTATAGCCCTGCGCCTAGCGAGGCGCGCGCAGCAGTGCTCAGGAACGCGTGGAAAGAGCGTATAAGCCGCTCATTATACGCGCAAATGCAAAAGTACACCCGTTAAGTGGGCCGGCGTGGAAGCGCGGCAAAGACATAGCCTATGCCGCGCACACGGGGAAGTTGCACTCGCTCGCGCGCCGCTCCCCGTAATAGCACCGCCTAGACGCAATTTTAGTTTCGCGATATATAACTCAGGCGCGCTTCAACAGCTCTCTTCGCGTCCGCAACTTCTACGTATGGGTACAGGCGCACTGGTGCATAGAGGAGCTCTGTATAGTTGCCAGATAAAGACACTCGGTGCGTGGGAGCGCGGGAGTGTATTCGTGCCGCGCGGTTGATTAAATTGGAAAACTGCTGACATTATTGTATGATACGGGGCGAAGTAGTCGGGGAGGGAGAGCAAAAGACGTCGTCCGCTTTATTCGAGTTGAAAGCGCTATGGTGGTATAACGACGCTTTTAAAGAGACTGCGCGGGGGGAATTATTTCGCGCGCGCGCGGGAATTTACGGTTATGAAACTCGACTCTCCCGCCGATGCCAGTGATTTTTCTTCCCTGTTGTATATACTTGTGAGTCGTGTGCCGGTGATTTTCGCGGCTCTCGTTTATGTACATACGCGGGGGCAAGAAAGAGGATGTAGGTGTAGGGTGGAAAGGGGCTTTCGGCTCGTGGACGATGCGCCCCTGAATAATGCAGAATCTACAATTTGCAATATATTTTGATGACGCGCCGTGTATATGATGGCGCACGCCGACGACACGACGCCGCACCGCGGCGCTCGTGTGTGTATACGTTAATTTTCTGCACCCGTAGAGTCAGATTAGGTGGGATTGGATTTTGCGCTGCGCTTTATAGCGAAAGAGAAGCGAGGTTTCACGCTTTTTTAATTTTTTCGAGGATGATACATATATTGTGTTTGGTTACGGAGTTATTGTATCGAGATAATGCGCGGATGAGTTTACGAGTGTCGTCCGAGAAAGAGACTGAAGAGTGTATTTCGAACATTAAAAATTAACTCTGGTTAATCGTTTGGAAATGCATGCTGTTAATTGTGACTTTATGTATAATAATATCCGTTAAACAAATTCTTACAAACTGCAGTTCATTAAATAAAATGATAGATAATGCCGTGTTAATCTTTTAAAATAAAAGTTATACTTTTGAATTAGTGCCGCAGCACTTTTACGCCTCGTTTTACGTAATTAATGTATTACTTTTAACTCTCTAGCTTTAAAATTATGCCTTGTCACAGTTGTCGCTTCAAAGGAATAAGAAACCACTTTTAAAAATTGAAAATCAAGCCATTTCTTTTAAAGTGGCGCGATTATATTTTACCCAAGAGTAATTTTCCATCTTTCAAAGTGTCAGTCACCCTCCTATTTTTAGAAAGCTGATTACGAGTACAAGAAATTTCATTTTTAATAAGCGATAGTAATAAAAGCCTTAGGAAAGGAAAAAAAAGGACGAAAAAACATCCACCCTGAAATAACCTGCAATTAACCACAATATAAGGTGCAAGGCAAAGTCATCGAGTCGATTGCGTTACTCCGGATAGAGGAGTATACAGGGGTGGAGTAGGAGGTAGTCAGAGGCAAGAAAGAGAGAGCGCGCGAGAGAGCAGCTCTCGCGTGGGCGCAAAGGCGCTATGAAGCAGAGCATAATGAGGGCGGCTTTGTCAAGCTCTTGGGCATCGTTTAGCACCCTATAGAAAGTGCGTCGACGGGACGATGAAAGGGCGGCCTCCTCTCCTCTCTCTTCCTCTCCTCCAGGGAGAGACTTACGCTTGACTTTGGCGCGGCGACAACCACGACGACGACGGAGTGAATCTTGGAGCCCCGCTCGGCCCTGATTCCTCTGCAAGCGGGAAAAGTTGGCGCGCGAGTCCAAGCGATGGATTGGCCGAGCGAAAGAAGAGGAAAGATTGTTTTGCGCAAGGCTATGAGCGAATGCGAGGAGTTCCGAGCTGTGCGCGCAGCTTTTTTCGCTTTGAATCGGGGGGGAAAAAGTTGCGAGGGGAAGTTTGAGACTGCGAGGAGGCGAGGAAGAAACGTCTCTCTCGTTATATGTATTGTGATAGCTGCATAATACTTTTTTCATATGTAATTCATAACACTTGTATAGTAAGAGATATTTTAAGACTATACTAAAAAACATTTTGAAGATTTATTTTATTTGAGAATAGCTGTTTATATATTAAATTCTGATAAATATTGCGAGAAATTCAGAATCAACATTTACGTGCATCAGTACGGATAAAAGCGAACGCTCATATTAAAAATATCCGAACGAATATTGTGTGCAACATCAAATATTTTGAGAACTGATTCACGAGGAAAGTATTGGAAGTTTTTCTCGTCTGCTCTGCATCGAATTTTACTCAAGAATTCATGGAAACTTAAATTTAGTACACATCTTACATTGCAACGAAAATGCACTGCGCATGATAAGCATATCTTTTGTTCGATAAAATTTCATTTTATTTCGATATTTCCCCTGAAAAAAAAATCACGTTCTATACTTAAAGCCAGCATTGATATAAAAGTATTTCAAATAAATTATGCTTAAATATTTTATTGATCATCGACGTTAAATATTTTCACTAAATTACCACATGCTAATAGATTGGAAAGTTTTGTGTCTATTATTTAAAAAGAAAGTTTTAAAATTTTTGAATAAAAATCCGCGCATCACTGTATTTATCTATTACTACTTACATGCATATTCAGCATTGGATAAAATAAATATTTTGAAAACATTTTCCCTTGCTGTTAGGAAGGAATTTTTTTAATTTAAGCGTCTTTTATACACTGCAAGATGTGCAACTTTAGTAGGTTTCTTTTACGGGTAACTCCATTTCTAACAATAAGTAAAATATTACTCCCTTTTTTATGTTGATCTAAACTAGTTTCGCGACTATTTCAAATTATTGTATGGTTGCTAATGGATTCGTAAAGATGAGTAATTATTTATTTCCAAATTTAGAAGAAGAAAAACCTGAATTTTACCATACGATCTACTGATAAGTATCCATCCTGGTGATTAATTCTTTTGAGAAAAGATCGACGAGACTGACCTTTCTTACGTAGAATAGAGACATGCGTGTCATTGTTTCAAAAGCTTATTGTGCATCGTTAATAAAAATTTTCCAGATTTATTATGATATCCGTTTTTTCTTATCTCTATACGGAGATAAAGGTTCTATTACAAATTACTATGTTCCGTAATAAGCGTGGAACATATTCAAAAAATGAGAAAAATTACTGTTTTATCATGAAATTTACTATAATTTAATGTAGTTATAAATGTACTATAATAATTTATTATAAGTAAGTAATTATAATAAATTTTATAATAAAACATAATTTTGCTCATTTTGTGAATATGTCCCACGCTTATTACGGAACATAGTAATATTTACTATAACCTTTTTCAACGTGTATTACATAAAAACGTTTTCTTTAAATTTTTTTCTATCTGGTTAACATAACAGATGAGCCTTTATAATAAAAACATAAATTAAAAATATACAAGAATTTATTAAAATTTAAAAATATTTTGAATAATTGAAAAATTAAAAGTAAATTCAGATTGAAAAGCATAATATTAAAAATTTATCAGATTGTAATTAATAATGAAATTAATGAATGATGAATACACGCATTGAGAAAATTTTTTTTTTGAATTGTAATTCTTTAGAAGCTTTTCTATTTCGTCATTCTTTTGTTATCCACGAAAACGTCATATTTTAATATGAATTATTGAAATTTAATAAAAATTACTTTCGTAATAGGGGCTTATAAAAATGAATTAATCTTCATGAAAATTAATATATAATATATTGATATTGGATTGCTTGATTTATTTATGAATTATATACATTTCTTATGAATTGGAATTTCAGTCCCGCAATTTTCAATTAGCTACCTATACCGAAAAAAATGCTTTTTCGCAAATTCGGAATTATTTATAAAACAAGCCATGTTGACGAAAGGGTCGATTGCATTTAATTTATTAATCCGCTCCGGCGCTGCACAGTAACTCCTCATCGGTTCCAGGAATCCGAAATGCGATGTAACAGAAGATCCATCGCGCGAGCGAGCTGAATTTGTTTTATTGACCCACACAGGCGCGCGCGCGCCCGGGCCCCAGTAGCGCAGCTATATAGGTATATCCACACACGCACACGTACCGCACTTCACTAATTAAATCGCTCCATTTTTCTCAGCGCTGCTGCTGCTGCTGCAGTATGCAGCGCAGTGTAGGTCGCAGCTGCCGCTACTGGTGTACCGGGCGAGGAACCAGTCTATATATCTCTCGCTTTTTGCATATCCCCATCGGCTCTCGTACTTGATTAAAAATGATTCTCGATTCACAACGCATTCCGCACACGCACCCACACACATACACACAAGCACACGCCCAGGCACATACGCACAGCTGTGCGCGCGATTGTGTGACAGTAGTGCGACTGAAAGCGAGAATTCGACCAGAGAGACGCGCAGGACAATGTCGGATATCCTGAACCACGAGTCGAGTGTTGAAGTGTGTATTCTCCCTCTCTTTCTGTCTGCCCCTCGCTCTGCCTTCCTCGTGCTCGCTCCTTTCGTCCTTTCACGCGATTCTATAATAGAATTGTTAATTCAATCGCTCTTGTCTCTCTCTCTCTCTCTCTCTCTCTCTCTTGCTCTTCCGAGTGACGGTCAATATTTACCGGCCCGTAGGAGAGCGCTTCGTCTCCTGCCTTCTTCCGTTCCCTCTTGCTTTCTCGCTCTTGCTTTCCAGAGCTCGCAGCAGCAGCAGCACCACCACCACCACCACCACCACCACCGCCGACTTTCCCTTCGCTTTTTCTCTCCGCGGAGTTAAGCCATTTCTCTCCTATCTCGAGCCGCCTTTCATGCTCCGCGGGGCTGAGCAGCAGCAGCAGCAACAGCGGCAGCAGCGGCACCCTTCAATGAAAATATTCTCAAATGACTCGAACAAATAAAGCCTCCGTTTCTCTCTTTCCCTCTATATGTGCACGCGGCTGTTTTCAACTTCTCAGCTGCTGCCGTGTGCCATTCTGCTCCTCCTTCTCCTCCTTCTCCTCCTTCCCCTGCTTCTTTGTGCAGCCTCACTTTTTGCTACACTGCAGCTCCACTGGCTTTCTCGATAATTATCTTGACAGTGGGGCATTTCGCGAGCGTTGTATTGTGCAGCCGCGACAGTCGGGGCTTTCATCAAAATTGGAGATGATACGATCGTAAGATTATTATATGCAGACGATCGAGTGTTTTCACGTTTTTTTTATAGGTATGTCGTCGTATATGTAAAAATGAATAATTGTTGAGTTGAAGATGGAAACATCGTATTTCGTTGTTCTGAGAGAGAAATACGTGGTAAAAAATTGATTTGGAGATATTGAGATGTATAGGAAGACTAGCATAAAAAATTATTAGCAGTTGGACGTTAATTGTCAGTTAAATTTAATATAAACATTAACAGCAACGATAACTGTGGTTCAAGCGGTAGTTTTTTTAACGCAGGATATAATTGTTGTAAGCAACAGCTTTATAATTGATACTCTCTACTAGTGATAGAATGAAATGCGTTATGAGTCATAAAAAATGTATGCGTTATGCATTAAAATTGAGATGCTTGCAATCAATAAGTGAATATTAATTGTTACCGCAACGTTACCAATTTAATGAGCGAGTAATTCGACATTGTAAAGTCAAATAATTTAAGCAACTTATTAATGATCTGTAACTACAATCAGTGATAGGTTACAGTTACATATAGAATTATTGTTAATCTATTTTGGACTCAAACAACATAACAAATAGCATTATGATAGGGTGATTGCAAACAACTACCATGTGTTAGGTGAATAAAATAAAATAAACTTAATGGATATTTGTGCTAAAAAATAACTTCGATACACTACATAATTATTTTAAAATGGACTCAAAATAATTGGTGTGGTTATTAACATAATCACTGAACAGGTTATAGATTTAAATTTTATGTTAATGATTATATTTCTGACAGTATATCGTTTCTTCGTTATCAGTAATTTTTTGATCATTATTCCTTCTCCCAGATACCCACCGAATGATATATTTCCTCGAATTCAAAATGACTACTAATCATCTCGCAAACTCTCTTACGTATCATCCATATTTCAGGTATCCTAAGTAGCACACACACACATACACACACCTAAAATCAGAATTCCCATCATCCGTTTACCTCGCACGCATCACAGGTCCTCAGCTATTTCTTCGACGAGACGCGGCTCAATATAATTGATGAAGCAAAACATATAGGTAAAGTCGGCAGTCGCGTAGTTAACGGAATCAATTTCGGATTCGATCAAAGGAGCGAGAGAGAGAGAGAGAGAAAGAGAAGATAGGCCATACCTTGATCCTCGTGTCCTACATATATTTATACAGCCGCAGCTGAGAGCAACACTAGACTGCCGCGAGAACGATTTTAATTAATGAACTAAGCCCCGCAGCGGATGAGTAGCTTTGACCGCCACCGAGGATCTTAAAGCGGACCGAACGCTTCCAGAACTTCTATATACTCCCCAGGCGAAATCCTTGAGTTTCGCGGCGCGCCACGGGCTATAAGCCGATTTCGGTGAGCGAAAAAAACAGCTGGCTAACGCCGCGGCCTTGACGAACTCACGCGTCGATGCTCTTCCAGGATCCTTTTGCTCGACATATATACACGATGGACTCTCGAGTTTCGCTCGCTTCTATAATGCCGATCTCCTTTTGCAGTCGGATAATCGGGCGATGGTTCAAAGACGGCTTGCTCTCTCTCTATCTCTCCCTGTCTCTGTCTTGCTAAGCTAGCCGATCGAATCAGTTGCGTTACAAAGGAGATTGGCATCCGCTTTCGTGCACTTAGTAATGGCTGGATATTATGGGCTTGGATACGAGGTATCAAAGATGTTGTGTACCAGCTTTGGTCGGAGTCTGAGAAAATTCTGGGAGCGATTTCAATAAATACTTTTAACATTTAGGCTGATTAAGGTAGTGAGAATGAGCAATGAAAAGGCAAATGCAGGGATGATGTTTAATATATTTGTGATAAATTAATCTGCGTGAAGTGAAAAAGTCCTTTGTCTTTTAATTGAAATGACCATTTTACGAATATATGACAGAAATATATTCAAAGCGGTACATTTGCACTTTCTTAAAATTCATATCCAAATCAGTTTAATTTATAAAATTGATTGAGTTTTTTATAGTCAATAGCTTCCATTCCAATCTAAATTAGTTCGGGAACATTTTTTTTTTAATTTTAGTGAAACTGATTTCTTAATTTTTTTTATCTCTTCGCTCAAGGTATCATCGATAATGAATATACGTGGTCTGAAACACTTGATTGAAGCTCCTGATTATAGGCATATGTATTTTATTATTAATTTAGACATCAATGTTAATTGAAAGGAAATAATTTATATCTAATTATTTAAAACTCATTAATTTACCATGTGCGTTCAGAATGTTGCAGAAAAATTTCAAAGCTAAAATGTAATCATATAGCAAGTTGTGTAAATGTATATCCCTTTTCCCGTATTTATAACCTAGTCAAATATTTTACACGAAAAATGAAATTTCGTATATTTGAATATATCGGTTTACGCGTACTCTCTAGAATGCATAGGATCAAAGCAATATATAATTAGAGGAGAACATGAACACCTTCATAAAATAATATTATATTATAATAATTAATGAAGGTATTTAATTTCTGTAGTCCCTTTG